>PYHX02000158.1:97123883-97205661 GCA_004302925.2 Cochliomyia hominivorax | reverse complement strand
TGTGTTTAACATTAACATTAACGCGTCATTTGTCTACAGCTCCACCTTCTGGTGTAACTCATTATTTTAGCACTTGTGCAACAAATGTTAAGGTCACGAAGATACTCTTACACACACACACATATAAAACACGCATAACTATTACAACTAACTGCAAAATGATTTATTACCGTTGAGATTAGGGGTTTAAGAAAACATGGAGTTTACCATCAGTACATTAGATTTCCAATACGAACAAAAAGTCAAGCAAAAAGTAAATTTTAGAATTTTTAATTTTTAAATAGAGAAACATTTATATGTAGAGAGTACTTTGTCCAGGTAACGCCATTATACATATTGAGCGCAAAGGTGAAATTATTGAATGAATAAGATAAACCCAGTGACAGTGTTTCCCCGGAAACTTAGAAATATAAAATATAAAATCTAAAGAATTTTAGTTTGCTGGGTTACGGTGCAACGGATTGTGGTATAATTTCTTTGGAAAAGAAAAAAATATTCAAACAAACCTTAATAACATTAATTTTATTGTTTCAATAATGCAACAAGATATTTAAATACACTTCGAAACCGCAAGACACAACAGACATTCTTCTTCATTTCCTTCTTCACATTTTTAAACGTTTAGAAATAAATTAAAGAAAAGCAAAACCATCAAATAATAATCAAATAACCAACGTTGTCATTGTTAAGTTTTACCAGCATTTGCATGTCCTTTTTCAAATACACGAACAACAACAACAACTACAACAGCAGTAACAATAAAAAACGACAAAAAAAAGATTTTACAAGTGTATGTGTCCATTTGTATCTGTTTGCTATTTTATACAAGTTTTTCTACAGATAATTACTTTTTTGTGTTACATACATTTTTACACGTTTAGTATTAAAATGTATGTGTACGTGTGAGTGTATATGTGTGTTCATTCTTCTTGATTGTATGATGTCAATTCATTTTGAAAATTACTGTAATTACTATATCAATATTAAAATGTTTTAAAAGTACCTCTCATATTGTTTGTATATATGTGTGAGTATATGTGAATGTATTAAGTATTTGGTTGTATGTTAGATATTCGATCAAGAATTTTACTTTTATATGCAAATTACTAGTAATTTAATATAAAAATGTTTGTCTAACTATTAAAGTTTATACAGAAAAGGAAAAAAGGGAAAATATGTAAGAATGTTTACATGCACAAAACTCAAACAATTATTGTTGGCATACATTAAGGGAAAATTGTATCTCAAATATGTTAAATACTTGTTGATTTTAGTTATGGAGGAACTATTCTTAATTTATTCAGTTTTATTTCTGAATTTAGTTCAAATACTGGATAATCCAGAATCCAGTTCAGATTTTGTTTCGGATTTTAATTCAGAATCAAACTCAGTTTCAGTTTCTTGTTACAATTTAAGTTCAGTTTGAACCTCTTATTCAGATTCTTTTTCATATTCCAACCAAGATTTAAGTAAAGATGTTGGTTTATACTTTTGTTCAGCTGATAGTGTTCTAAGTCAGATTGAAGTTTAGACTAAAGTTCAGTTTCTAGTCAAATTTTAGATTCTGGTTAAGATTTTGGCTTAAAACTCAGATTTGCATTCAGATTCTTATTTAATTGTGACTTAGATATCACATCAGGTTAAAATTTTTATTTTTTAGTTTCTAACTCAGATTCCAGTAAATCTCAGATTCTACTTCATTTTCTATTTCAAAATAACATTTAGAATTTAGGTTTCAAATTAGATTGAGATTAAATTTCGAATTGATTATGGATCATCATTTTTTCAGTTGTTGTCCTGTTTTAGTTCAGATTGTGGTGCAGATTTTAATTCAGATTCTCGTTGAGATTCTCTTTCATATTTAAGTTCAAATTATAGGTCAGATTCAAGAACAGATTCTAGTTAAGATGTACTTCAAATTCAAGTTCAGACTCTAGTTAATACCAGTTCAGATCAAGTTCAGATTCTGTTTCACATTCTCATTTAAATTTCAGTTTAGATTTTATTATAGATTTTAATTTAGTTCTATTTTAGTTTTAGTTAAGTTCTACTTCAGTTCTTGTTCAGGTTAAGTTCAGTTCTAATTCAGTTCTAGTTCAGTTCTAGTGCAGTTTAGTTCAGTTCTAGTTCAGATCAGTGTTCAGTTCTGATTAAGTCCAGTTCAGTACTATTTTAATTCTAGTTCAGTTCTATATCAGTTCTAGTTCAGTTCTAGTTCAATTCTTGTTCAGGTTAAGTTCAGTTCTAATTCAGTTCTAGTGCAGTTTTAGTTCAGTTCTAGCTCAGTTCTATTTACGTTCTGGTTCAGTTCTAGTTCAGTTCAAGTTCAGTTAAAGTTCAGTTCTAGTTCAGTTCTATTTACGTTCTGGTTCAGTTCTAGTTCAGTTTTAGTTCAGTTCTATTTCAGTTGCATTTTAATTCTCAGATTTCTTGATCAAATTCCAGCTCAGGCTATATTTTTGATTTTAATAGGTTTTAA
Source organism: Cochliomyia hominivorax (assembly GCA_004302925.2). Taxonomy (NCBI): domain Eukaryota; kingdom Metazoa; phylum Arthropoda; class Insecta; order Diptera; family Calliphoridae; genus Cochliomyia; species Cochliomyia hominivorax. The sequence goes on along the minus strand of PYHX02000158.1, from coordinate 97,203,182 downwards.
TAAAAATATTAATTTAGATTATATTTTAGATTTAAGTGCAATTGCTCTTTAAACTAGTTCACTTCAGTTTGGCTTTAGTTCTTTTCCATCAAACTACTCACTCTCATCCACAATAGCTACTCTTTTTCTACTACTTAAGGGTTTTAATTCATTTTCTTCAATAGTTGAAAAACTTAAATTTTTTTTATGCAGCAAAACTGTTAAACATTTTCATAAATCTCTGTTGTATTTTTTTCTTTGTAATTTTTGCTGCATTTATATTCAATTTATGTAAATTTTTCCTGTTAACACGAAACTATTTATCACCATTAATATATTTAACTCTGGCCAATAATAAAAATATTTACAACAACTTATATAAAATAATAATAAATGTAATAAATATTTATTTTAATAAATAGAAAAAAAAACTTAATATTTATATTTACAATAAACATTTATTGTTTAATACAAGTTTTTGTTTTTTTTTTTTTTTGCATTTCTTGTCGTTTCGAGACACAATTCCAAACAAAAATAATTTTTATTTAAAATGCAAAAATAGAAAAACTCCACACCCCTCGATTTATTTTTACAATAAATGAAAGAAAATTGTTATAAAATTTATTTTAATACCCTCCACCACCACCAGTGGTGATGAGGTTAATTTAACTTTTTATTCCATATGTAACGCTAAGAAAGAATCATCTCAGGTCGCATAATGTTTATATACAGTCTTGCATGAAAACAAAATCTGAGCCGATTTAACTAAGTCCCTTTGTCTGTCTATTGTTGGCATGTTCACATCCAAAAGTTATTATCTTATTTTTTAGTTTCCTACTTAAATTCTGCAAAATCGGATCAGTACATTAAACGATATAGACCGATATTTTAAGGATTCCTCTGAGTTTAAGCGAAGAACATTTTTAAAATTGTTAATTATAAATCGAAAAATTAGATTGAAATTTCGCCTTTAATATTAAGTCGTATGAACTTCATTACCATTTCAATAACTATTAAAATCTGTTCAGAAGAGGAAAAGTTATAGCCAAAATACAACTAATTTATATAACTAAGTTTTCCTGTATTGTTTTTAGAAGAACTTTTTTTGAATGTGAATGTACTCAAAATACGTATATATATCACCCGCATTTTGGTGGAGGGTATTGAAGATTCGGCATAAAGCATTTTCACATATTTTTTTTTGTTAATTCCATAAAAAATAAATATAAATTTTATATATAAAATGTGTTGGAATAAATAAAATATAAAAATTCATATGAATAATTTTGCATATTTTCAATTTAAAATATGAAAACAAATTTATCACTAACAAAAGCGACATAACCAGGTTATCAAATTGGTAAAAACTATAGAGGTAAAAATCGGAAAAAATATATATATAGAGAGAGAGGAGAAATACCAGCAGAAAAGCAAAACAAAAGTATGAAAGCAAAGAACAAAAGAATAATTGTAGTCGTGCCACCAAACGCTCCAACATATTCAGACAAAGTTCAACATTGTTGCAGCAACCAACGACAATAGCAAACTTACAACAACAACAACTAGTCATGAATGTTGCAGGCAATTTGATATAAAAAATCATAGTTTTGAGCCAAAAGGTACCGATAGATGGTGGATGTGGATGCTACATGAATGGTGCAAGAAGCTCAGGTTGCAATTTACAATTTTTATTTCAACAAAACATGCAACAATCATTGTTGTTATTTAACGAGACGAACAAAAAAACTCATATCTAAAGCGCAAATTGTCAAAAAATATTATATATTTTTTTTTCTTTGTCAAAAATCAAAATAAAAACCCTATAAAAATTCATGCATGTTTTATAAAATAATAAATAGAGAATAAAATAAAAATAATAATAAAAAAAAGAATTGAAATGAAGAAATATATGAAAAGTGACAGGTACCGAGATTACGCTTTCATAGTTGCACAAAATACTACCAACAGAAAAAAAGAAAACGTAACGAAATAAAATAAATATCACTATAACAATGTCAAATCATAAAGCAAATGTCATTTAGTATGAGAAAAATCAGAAAAAAAATATGAAGAGCTGTAACCAGTTCCCAAAATATGAAAAATGACTGGAATATAAAAATAATGATTGGAGGTGTTAAGCAACAATTTAATGCAGGTAAATGTCTGTTATTATAATTGAATTTCAAGACAAATACTATTAGATGTAACAATTTAGGTTGAAAGAGTAGACTTTGAATTGGGACCAATAACAGATCCGAACTAGCAATGAACTAAAACTGAACTGGAACCGAACTAGAACTTAACTACAGTTGAACCAGAATTGAACTTAAGCTGAACTAGAGTTCAACTAAAGAAGAAACTAAAAGCGAACAGAACATACTAGCACTCAATTAAGACCGAACTGAACTTGAATTGAACTTAAACTTAGAAAATTATTTCTTAAAGAAACATTTATTCTAATTTAGTTTTTAATTAAAATAAATTTTATTTGTGTTGCTAAATAAATTCCAACAATTATTTTTTATAAAAATTTATTCTTCATTTGACAAAATCACAAAAGCGAATTATAGAAAATTTTAGTTTTTCATTTTTATTCTTTTCAAAACCTAAAATTGGCTCTAGTTCCTTAAATAAGCCTCCAATCAACAAAATAAACGAAATCTGTGATCATTTTGAAGATTTTCTTTTCAAAACCTAAAATTGGCTCTAGTTCCTTAAATAGGCCTCCAATCAACAAAATAAACGAAAATCCGTGATCATTTTGAAAATTTCCTTTTCAAAACCTAAAATTGGCTCTAGTTCCTTAAATAAGCCTCCAATCAACAAAATAAACGAAATCTGTGATCATTTTGAAGATTTTCTTTTCAAAACCTAAAATCGGCTCTAGTTTCCTTAAATAAGCCTCCAATCAACAAATAAATGAAATCCGTGATCATTTTGAAAATTTCCTTTTTCAAAACCTAAAATTGGCTCTAGTTCCTTAAATAAGCCTCCAATCAACAAAATAAATGAAATCCGTGATCATTTTGAAAATTTCCTTTTAAAACCTAAAATTGGCTCTAGTTCCTTAAATAAGCCTCCAATCAACAAAATAAACGAATTTGTGATCATTTTGAAGATTTTCTTTTCAAAACCCAAAATTGGCTCTAGTTCCTTAAATAAGCCTCCAATCAACAAAATAAACGAAATCTGTGATCATTTTGAAGATTTTCTTTTCAAAACCTAAAATCGGCTCTAGTTCCTTAAATAAGCCTCCAATCAACAAAATAAATGAAATCCGTGATCATTTTGAAAATTTCCTTTTCAAAACCTAAAATTGGCTCTAGTTCCTTAAATAAGCCTCCAATCAACAAAATAAATGAAATCCGTGATCATTTTGAAAATTTCCTTTTAAAACCTAAAATTGGCTCTAGTTCCTTAAATAAGCCTCCAATCAACAAAATAAACGAAATTTGTGATCATTTTGAAGATTTTCTTTCAAAACCCAAAATTGGCTCTAGTTCCTTAAATAAGCCTCCAATCAACAAAATAAACGAAATCTGTGATCATTTTGAAAATTTCCTTTTCAAAACCTAAAATTGGCTCTAGTTCCTTAAATAAGCCTCCAATCAACAAAATAAACGAAATCTGTGATCATTTTGAAAATTTCCTTTTCAAAACCTAAAATTGGCTCTAGTTCCTTAAATAAGCCTCCAATCAACAAAATAAACGAAATTTGTGATCATTTTGAAAATTTCCTTTTCAAAACCTAAAATTGGCTCTAGTTCCTTAAATAAGCCTCCAATCAACAAAATAAACGAAATCTGTGATCATTTTGAAGATTTTCTTTTTAAAACCTAAAATTGGCTCTAGTTCCTTAAATAAGCCTCCAATCAACAAAATAAACGAAATTTGTGATCATTTTGAAGATTTTCTTTTCAAAACTTAAATTGGCTCTAGTTCCTTAAATAAGCCTCCAATCAACAAAATAAACGAAATCCGTGATCATTTTGAAAATTTCCTTTTCAAAACCTAAAATTGGCTCAAGTTCCTTAAATAAGCCTCCAATCAACAAAATAAACGAAATCTGTGATCATTTTGAAGATTTTCTTTTCAAAACCTAAAATCGGCTCTAGTTCCTTAAATAAGCCTCCAATCAACAAAATAAATGAAATCCGTGATCATTTTGAAAATTTCCTTTTCAAAACCTAAAATTGGCTCTAGTTCCTTAAATAAGCCTCCAATCAACAAAATAAACGAAATTTGTGATCATTTTGAAAATTTCCTTTTAAAACCTAAAATTGGCTCTAGTTCCTTAAATAAGCCTCCAATCAACAAAATAACGAAATTTGTGATCATTTTGAAGATTTTCTTTTCAAAACCCAAAATTGGCTCTAGTTCCTTAAATAAGCCTCCAATCAACAAAATAAACGAAATCTGTGATCATTTTGAAGATTTTCTTTTCAAAACCTAAAATCGGCTCTAGTTCCTTAAATAAGCCTCCAATCAACAAAATAAACGAAATCTGTGATCATTTTGACATTTTTCTTTTCAAAACCTAAAATTGGCTCTAGTTCCTTAAATAAGCCTCCAATCAACAAAATAAACGAAATTTGTGATCATTTTGAAAATTTCCTTTTCAAAACCTAAAATTGGCTCTAGTTCCTTAAATAAGCCTCCAATCAACAAAATAAATGAAATATGTGATCATTTTGAAAATTTCCTTTTCAAAACCTAAAATTGGCTCTAGTTCCTTAAATAAGCCTCCAATCAACAAAATAAATGAAATATGTGATCATTTTGAAAATTTCCTTTTCAAAACCTAAAATTGGCTTTAGTTCCTTAAATAAGCCTCCAATCAACAAAATAAACGAAATTTGTGATCATTTTGAAAATTTCCTTTTCAAAACCTAAAATTGGCTCTAGTTCCTTAAATAAGCCTCCAATCAACAAAATAAATGAAATATGTGATCATTTTGAAAATTTCCTTTTCAAAACCTAAAATTGGCTCTAGTTCCTTAAATAAGCCTCCAATCAACAAAATAAACGAAATTTGTGATCATTTTGAAAATTTCCTTTTCAAAACCTAAAATTGGCTCTAGTTCCTTAAATAAGCCTCCAATCAACAAAATAAACGAAATCTGTGATCATTTTGACATTTTTCTTTTCAAAACCTAAAATTGGCTCTAGTTCCTTAAATAAGCTTCCAATCAACAAAATAAACGAAATTTGTGATCATTTTGAAAATTTCCTTTTCAAAACCTAAAATTGGCTCTAGTTCCTTAAATAAGCCTCCAATCAACAAAATAAATGAAATATGTGATCATTTTGAAAATTTCCTTTTCAAAACCTAAAATTGGCTCTAGTTCCTTAAATAAGCCTCCAATCAACAAAATAAATGAAATATGTGATCATTTTGAAAATTTCCTTTTCAAAACCTAAAATTGGCTTTAGTTCCTTAAATAAGCCTCCAATCAACAAAATAAACGAAATTTGTGATCATTTTGAAAATTTCCTTTTCAAAACCTAAAATTGGCTCTAGTTCCTTAAATAAGCCTCCAATCAACAAAATAAATGAAATATGTGATCATTTTGAAAATTTCCTTTTCAAAACCTAAAATTGGCTCTAGTTCCTTAAATAAGCCTCCAATCAACAAAATAAACGAAATCTGTGATCATTTTGACATTCTTCTTTTCAAAACCTAAAATTGGCTCTAGTTCCTTAAATAAGCCTCCAATCAACAAAATAAACGAAATCTATGATCATTTTGACATTTTTCTTTTCAAAACCTAAAATTGGCTTTAGTTCCTTAAATAAGCCTCCAATCAACAAAATAAACGAAATCTGTGATCATTTTGACATTTTTCTTTTCAAAACCTAAAATTGGCTCTAGTTCCTTAAATAAGCCTCCAATCAACAAAATAAACGAAATCTGTGATCATTTTGACATTCTTCTTTTCAAAACCTAAAATTGGCTCTAGTTCCTTAAATAAGCCTCCAATCAACAAAATAAACGAAATTTGTGATCATTTTGAAAATTTCCTTTTCAAAACCTAAAATTGGCTCTAGTTCCTTAAATAAGCCTCCAATCAACAAAATAAACGAAATTTGTGATCATTTTGAAAATTTCCTTTTCAAAACCTAAAATTGGCTCTAGTTCCTTAAATAAGCCTCCAATCAACAAAATAAATGAAATATGTGATCATTTTGAAAATTTCCTTTTCAAAACCTAAAATTGGCTCTAGTTCCTTAAATAAGCCTCCAATCAACAAAATAAACGAAATTTGTGATCATTTTGAAAATTTCCTTTTCAAAACCTAAAATTGGCTCTAGTTCCTTAAATAAGCCTCCAATCAACAAAATAAACGAAATCTGTGATCATTTTGACATTTTTCTTTTCAAAACCTAAAATTGGCTCTAGTTCCTTAAATAAGCCTCCAATCAACAAAATAAACGAAATTTGTGATCATTTTGAAAATTTCCTTTTCAAAACCTAAAATTGGCTCTAGTTCCTTAAATAAGCCTCCAATCAACAAAATAAACGAAATCTGTGATCATTTTGAAGATTTTCTTTTCAAAACCTAAAATTGGCTCTAGTTCCTTAAATAAGCCTCCAATCAACAAAATAAACGAAATTTGTGATCATTTTGAAGATTTTCTTTTCAAAACCTAAAATTGGCTCTAGTTCCTTAAATAAGCCTCCAATCAACAAAATAAACGAAATCTATGATCATTTTGACATTTTTCTTTTCAAAACCTAAAATTGGCTCTAGTTCCTTAAATAAGCCTCCAATCAACAAAATAAACGAAATATGTGATCATTTTGAAAATTTCCTTTTAAAACCTAAAATTGGCTCTAGTTCCTTAAATAAGCCTCCAATCAACAAAATAAACGAAATCTGTGATCATTTTGAAGATTTTCTTTTCAAAACCTAAAATTGGCTCTAGTTCCTTAAATAAGCCTCCAATCAACAAAATAAATGAAATTTGTGATCATTTTGAAAATTTATTTTTCAAAACCTAAAATTGGCTCTAGTTCCTTAAATAAGCCTCCAATCAACAAAATAAACGAAATTTGTGATCATTTTGAAAATTTCTTTTTCAAAACCTAAAATTGGCTCTAGTTCCTTAAATAAGCCTCCAATCAACAAAATAAACGAAATCTGTGATCATTTTGACAATTTCCTTTTCAAAACCTAAAATTGGCTCTAGTTCCTTAAATAAGCCTGCAATCAACAAAATAAACGAAATTTGTGATCATTTTGAAAATTTCCTTTTCAAAACCTAAAATTGGCTCTAGTTCCTTAAATAAGCCTCCAATCAACAAAATAAACGAAATTTGTGATCATTTTGAAAATTTCCTTTTCAAAGCCTAAAATTGGCTCTAGTTCCTTAAATAAGCCTCCAATCAACAAAATAAATGAAATCTGTGATCATTTTGAAGATTTTCTTTTCAAAACCTAAAATTGGCTCTAGTTCCTTAAATAAGCCTCCAATCAACAAAATAAACGAAATCTGTGATCATTTTGACAATTTCCTTTTCCAAACGTAAAATTGGCTCTAGTTCCTTAAAGGAGCCTCCAATCAACAGTATAAAACTGGGATCATTTTGAAATTTTGAAAATTAAATTTTTAGTGAAAATTGGAGTTTTTAATTAAAATTTGACTTTTTAGAGTAAAATTTTTTTTTGGTATTTTTTAAGAAAATACTTTTTCTATTTGGCTGAATTCCCGTTTGGCAACCTTTTTACCTTTTTAGTCTCCATCCATTATCCGCAAGAACAACATAAAAATACATTTTTATAAACATGAGTTTTTTTCTTTTCCTATCATTTATTTTTGTATGTGTGTGTTTTTTATGTGTATGTGTCTATGTGATTTTTTTCACAGCAAGTAAATTTCGATTATAATATGTATGTGTGTTTTTGTATCTGTATAGATTAAATTTGAGGTATGACTAACGGAAGTCTAACACAAAAAAATCATTTGTTTGTATAACAATAAAAACTCTCTCTTTCACACACACATATACATATGTATATAAGAAAACCGGAAATTTCTTTGTTTATACGTTATCTATTGAAAAAAAAGCAAAAATTATTACTTATTGTTAAAAAAATAACAACAAAATACAATTGAATAAAATTTATTAAATAAACAAAAATATAGAGATATAGAGCAAAAAAGGCTAAATTAAAAGATATGTTGACATTTGGAAAGAAAATAGAAAAACTTATATAAATATGAAGATCACAAAAAAGGTCTCTTTTTCATATTTCTTTTTTTAATTATAAAGAGAGATAATTGAATTTTTTTTAAAAGGAAGGAAATATTTTTAAAAAATTAAATTTAAATTATATCCGAACATAGAATTAATTTTAGATTTTTATACACTGATACATATTTCTAAAACGGCATTTAACTATATTTCTTGTTCTCATCCAAGAGTCTCGTTGTTTTGCCTTATTCAGACGGTCAACTGTTCTTGGTGTTATTTATGTGGAATATTTCTATAAACGCACACATGAGAGATGCTTTAAAAGTAGTTCTGTCTCTTTTATATAAAGATAGGGAGTGAGATTTAAGTATTCTTAACACACGTTTTTCATTAAAAGTTAAAACACGAGTATTATTTGATTTATTTCTTGATCAAGTGACTTTTGTAAAACATGTCAGTTATATGTTTGAGTGACCAGAAAAAAATGCAGATCAAACTTATTTATTATTCTCAACAAAAAACATTTTGGTTCTACAAAAAGTTGGCCAAGTAGTCAAAGGACTGCTGTCGAACTTTTTCCAATATTATTAAACAATGGCGGCAGAAAATCTGATTCTGGTGAAAGGAATGGTACGCATAAAGCCAAAAATAGGAAGCATTTTCAAAAGAGCTCCAAGCACATGTGGTAGAAGAACTTTAAACAGCCCTTTTAGCTCAGTTCCGGACTTATTGGTATGGAAAATTAAAGGCTTATATACAAGGCTCCAAAAATTCTTGACAGAAATTCTGCTTAATATTAAGAGGCTAAAACTAGAGCACCAAAATTTGAGTCAAGTTTTCTAAAAAAATATTATTATTGGTTTGATTGGGCAACTTCCTTTTTGAAAAAATTAAATTCCTGATGTTCGAGAGAATCTTGAGGAAAAGTTTAGAACCCAATAGCAGTCATAATTCCCAAAAAGTTCTTGGTATGGCATGCAATATTTAGTAGGGGCTAAAGAAGACAATCGGGCTCCATATATGCCGAAATTTTCATCCAGGAATGTGCAACAAAAAGGCTGCTTCCATTCATAGAACATCATAAAGTGACGACTTATTTTTGACCAGACTTGGCATCCCGTCACTATGGTAAATCAGCTTTTGAACGATACAAGAGAAATAGTGTAATACTTGTGAGGCAAATGTTAATAATTCTTCAATCTTACTCCTTATTTTTTTGTTAAATTTTTTCGAATTTGAAAAAAAGTTTTGTGCGTTTATAGGAATATGCAGCAGAGTGCTACACATTTTATTACCTTTTTCCTAAAAAAGATTAAAATCTTATTTGTTTTAAAAAAATATTGCCTTTTTAGACTGTATTTGTGAAAAATCCTTTTTTTTAATTATAGCCTTTTTCTGTTCATCACGCACTTTTTTCGATTTTGCTAGGTTAATTACTGCAATTTTTAATTTTCGAATATAATTTAAATCAATTATTTCATTTTATCTATTATTAAATTTACATTAAATTTACTCTATTGTATACAGCTGTTCATGCAAATTCTATTTCCCTCCTTTAAACAGTGAAAGCAAAGTCCATTAAAAATCCTTAGTCTACTTTTAGGCTGCAATTTCATTGTGTATGTATATCTCTATGTTTTCATTTAATTTTATTAAACATACAATTACAATTACAAAAAAGTTTTAATTATTACTAACAAACTTTTATTTCAATACAAAAGTAACAGAATAACTATTTTTATATTTCATTTTCTATTTTTTCTATTATCACTAACTAATACTTTAGTTTATTACTAAAAAATTGTTATAAAAATAGAAAATTGTTTTAACTTTTAACAAAAAAAAATCAGGTAGAACGGAATGAACGCTATTTCCTTATTAACCCCAACTTTTAGTTAGTTTGCTGGGCACAGTGGTTTGGAGGAAGTTATTTAGAGAATTATACTATTTTATTTTAATTTGATCTGAAATTTAAAGAAGAACATTGGCTTCCACAAAAATCATATTAGACACACTCTGTTTTTGTTGAAGAGAAATTGGGGTGGTCAAATTTAAATTTTTGATAAAATTTAAAATTTAACTTTAAGATGCTGGAATTTAAAGGATACAACGAGTTCATAGGGGAAAATACGCTCTTCTAGAAAAATATTATTGCAGTCAGCCTGTTCACATCAAAAGTAAATTACAGGGGGCAAATCTCCTGATAGAAAAGGACTTGGTCCTCTAACAAAACACCCTGTTTTATCTTAAGAGCTATCATTGCGGGACAAAGTTAAACAAATTGTGTTAAAAATAATTTAATATGAAAAAATGTATCTCCAAAACTATAATTTGCAAAAATTAAAATATTCATGAAAGCTATAATGAAAAGACCAGCCTCTTTGAAAGGGTGTCAAATTTATTGAAATTAAATCAACAACTTGAGAAAATTTAAAAAATGCATCTTAAACTACTCGGTAGTGTCTCTCATGAGGGTCTGCTGAATTTTGAAGAATTCAAGATTCGAATATTCTTTAAACTTCCGAATGAATGACTTATTTTGCGGCTATTCGGAGTATGATAATATGGCATAGGATCACGAAATTATAATTCTTACGGACAGCACGACCGCAATGCGGTCCCTACCAGGTATCCATAGGACCTCGAATATTGTGCGGGAATCATCAACTGAGGGGTCACTTGAACATAGTTCTGATCTGTGAGCAGGGACATGAGTCCAGTTAAGGCAACCTAAAGTATTGTCAGATAAGGATACTGATCATCTGTGTGGTTTACACATATATCAACTGTTAGAAACATAGAGAGAAGGGGATGTATGCTACAATGCATATATCCCAACACATGGAATAATGTTGTAGTTGGCCAGGATTCAATATCATTCTAACTCAACATCTCATTCACTTTATTGAGAGACACATTTGGAATATGTCCAGTGAGAATGGAGTTTAGGAATTATTGAAATGAGAAGGAAAAAAATACTTTACACAGTTTCTTGGAAACTGATGGCTGGACTAGTTACTACACTCATCTATTTAACTTCCTCTTTCTTCTATCTCTTGTTATGCGATTTTTGGAGGAATTGCCGAAATAATGTCCTGTTTTCGTAGGTATAAGAGGTGCCTTTAGCTACAATCTCTTCCGGATTTGGTAACTGCAGATGTAGGAACATTTTTTCAGCCATTGCGCATGGTTCCTTAAGAAATCTTCCAAATACCGATACCGATGGCTGGATTAGATATATCACTCATCTATTTGACTTCTTTCTTCTTCTTTTTTGTAGCATTAATCTATACTTTTATTTTTCTATCTCTCTTCTTATATTCTTAAAGCCCATCTTACTTTCCTCTTTGCTAATTCTTGTCTTTACAGGTAATACAAAGAAATCTTCAGAAACATATCATCATCCTTAATAATCGTGATAATGTGATGCCTCATATAACGTTCATGTTATATTAATATGGAAGACACAGGGTACCAGGTGTTTTAATTTAAGCTGAAATTTGCGAAATTCCTATGAGTAAAGAAAATTTTTAGCAGAGATCAAAGGTTTTTAGAAAATTATTTTATAGTCACCCTGTTTTAATTATCCACTGGTTATTATATCTTTGAAGCGACAGAGTTATCAAAATAGATTAAGGGAATATAATGAAGTCAAAACATAATTAGATACAGTAACTAAATACATACGATTTCTGAGGTCTCTTAGAAGACAAAAAATGATCACATCACTTTTTTGTGAGAGGTCATAAGAGGTCTCAATCAGTCCCACTGTACTCCCCCAACTATTTCAAAATGGACAATGACTTATTTGCAGACATTTGAACTAAAGTGCTTATTAATTTATTGAACATTTTATGAATTTATAAAGATATAAATGTATGTGTGGGCGTATGTATGTGATTTATAGAAAATTTTATGTAAACCAAAGTACTTCCAAAGAAGAAATTGCAAGTCACTTTCTGTGTACAACATGTGGACTATGACGATGGTGATGATGATGATGATTATTATGATTATGACGACGGAAGGAAGTTTGCAAAAAGCAAATTACCCACTATTATAATAGTATAATGAAATTTAATAAGTTCTATTATAACAAGATGTTTGGTTACAACAAGACCGAGGGGTGCAATTGCAAATTGTTAAGCGAAGAAAATTAAAAAAAAATAATAATAAAAAAATAGGAAAACCATAAAAAAAACTTTTTTTAAGAAACTATAAAAAATTCCCCCTTTTTGGGAGTAAAAAACAAGGAATGCATGTATATATACTTGAAACGGGGGGATGGAGAGAGGGGGGAATATTTTTAAAAACAGTTTTTTAATAAAAAGTATTTTTTTAAGGTTTTGTAGAGTATAAATTTCATTTAACTTTATTTTCATGCCAAGGGGTTCCTTTTGTAAATTAAATGCATAAGAAAGTATAAAAATAGGAGAAGAAATATGAACAAGAAACAAAATGGTTTTTATTAAAAAGCATATTAATTTATTTGCTTAAATTAAATACAATGTAATTTTAGATAACAAAAAAATGGGAATGATTTAAAGTATATGAGAATTTTTTAAAGAAACTAATAAATGTTTTGAGGCACCTAAAAGTATGCAATGATTTTTGTAGATTTTTTTAATTTCCTAAATGTTCCTAGAAACAAAAACTCAAATAAAGAGATATTTTTAACACCTTTTAAGGTTAAAAATCGTTAATTGTATGCATTTCAGTTTTGCAACTAATTTTTCTTAATGAAAAATTATAAAATTTTCTATGAAATCTAAAAATATGCAATGATTAAAAGAAATGAAATAATTTAATTTTCCGTGAAACCTAAAAAGAATGCAAAGATCTTTTAAAGAAGTTTCTAACAGATTTTTGAAAATTTTCCTTAATTTCCTAAAAGTATGCTTTGATTTTCAAAAAAGTAATTACTTTGAATTTTAAGCAATTTTTAATTATTTCAAAGAATAAAAATAATAAAGTATAAAACCTAAAATTATGCAACGATTAAAATAATTAAAGGAGGATAAGAAATATGAACAAAATACAAAATAAATAAAATACATGGTAGCTCTCTCTCTCTCTCTGTTTTTATTAAAAACTTTTTAATAAGCATTTTCTATTAAACCTAACTTAACTTTCCATGAAATCTAATATATATAGATTTTTTTAAATTTTTAATAATAATTCTTAACATTTTTTCGTAATTCCTAAATGTATGCTTTTAATTCAAAAAAAGTAATTACCTAGAATTTAGGTAATATTTTCTGACACCTTTTTATAGTTAAACATCGTTTAATTCATAAACCTTTATTTTTTAATTATTTTGCTAAATAAAATTATCCAACAATTAAAAATATAATAAAAACAATTTAATTTTCTATAAAACCTTAAAGTATGCAATGATTTTAAAAATATATTAAAATAATTCCATAAAATTCATATCAAATCCTATTTTGCCTAAATGTATGCAATATTCGCTAAAATATCGATGACCTAAAATTATGAGAAAATAATATCAAATAGAATAGAAGACTTTAATATTACCATCTTCAGAAGATGCTATACTTGTTAATGCAATTGAGCTGCCTTAAAGTATACTATAGATAACATAAAAATTAATATTATATCTCCTTAGTTATGCAATACTTCTTTAACAGTATTTGAATTTTCTTAAATTGACATCAAATCCTCTAAATATATGCTTTGCAAGAGTAGTTAAAATTAAAAAGCAACTGTGTCTACCGAAAGTTAATTAAAAGTATGCTATATTTAATTAAAAAAATAATTAGAGTCCTTAAAATAAGATTTTCTTTTTCTAACTCATATATAATTTTTAATTAAATCAAATCACCACAAACATTCCTCCCATATCGCTTGAATTGAAATACTTTATAATATTTTAATTTTATTCGATATAAATTTTTTTCAGTTTCACTTCTTTTCTCCCCAACTAAAATTTTTTAGAAAATGAAATCCTCTTATTCTCCTGTATTGAAAGTCCTCTTAAAATAAATCTTTATTGGTTTTGTTCATAACAATAAATATTGTTATAATATTCTTTCCAATATACAGAGTTGTAAAATCTATTTATTGCAATTATTTTTTAAAAATTGAAAAAATTTCAAACTTCATCTTTCTCTCTTCCTCTTCCTTTCTTTGCAATTTTCTTTTCTCTATCATTTTGTTATTTTTAAGCTGCTTAGACAGACAAAAAAAAAAAGAAGAGAAAAAGCAAAACAATTTTCAATTTTTCTTCAATTATTTCCATTATTTGTATAAATAATGTTGCAATCTTTGTCAATAAATTTATATTTAAGTGATTTTTATGGCACTACAGACACATACTGCATCATTTTGTTTAGTTTCACAAATTATTTACGACACAAACTCAGACTCTCTCTCTCTCGAAAGTTATTAGACAACGGAAATATAACAAAATTAAAGTAAATATCTAGAAGTAGATAAAATCAGAAAAGTTGTTGAACAAATAAAAAAATATGTAATGGAGACTAAATGACCAAATTAAAACTGTGATTGCGAATTAAATTTTATCGCAATTTAAAATTGAAGTCTGTAAATATTAGAAAAAAATAAGTTCTCTTTTAATTCAGATTCCAGAGCAATTTTCTGTTCAGATTTCAGCTAAATAAAATTAGTATTCTAGAACATGCATGCAAGTGCAGTTTCTGGTCATGCTTGCAATCTTTATCCTAGATCAATTGTAGTTCGAATTCTATTTAGATCTTAAAATGTTTCTGGTTCAAATGCATTTTTAGTCAAGTTCCAGATCAATTCTCGTTCAGATTGTAGATTAGATTCCATTTCAGATCCTAGTTCCGATTCTAGTTCAGTTTCAGTTCAGATTTCTGTGCATATTATAGTTCAGCTCTAGTTCTGTTCTATTTCAGTTCTACTTTAATCCTAGTTTATTTTCTGTTCAGTTCTAGTTCAGATTCTAGTTCAGATCTTAGTTCAGATTCAATCTTAATTCGAGTTTAGATTTAATTCAACTTCTGGTCCAGTTCTAGTTCAGTTCCAGTTCATCTTTCTGATCAGCTTCTAGTTTAGATTTAAGTTCAGGTTTTAATTCAGATTCCACTTTAGCTCCAGTTCAGATTTTAGTTCATATTCTAGTTCTCTCCAGTTCAGTTCAAGTTAAGTTTTAGTTCAGTTCTATTTCAGTTATAGATCACTTCTAGTTTAGTTCAAATTGTGGTTAAGATTATAGTTTAGATTCTGGTTCAGATTATAGTTCAGATATAAGTTCGTTCTAATTCAGATTTTAGCTCAGATTCTAGTTTAATTCTAGTTCAATTCTAATTAAGTTACTTTCAGCTTCTGCTCAGCTTCTAGTTCAGATTCTTATATAGATTTTTGTTAAAATTCTAGTTTAGATTTTAGCTCACATTCTAGTTTAGTTCTTACTCAGCTCTAGTTCAATTCCGGAACATTTCTACTTTTATTCAGTTTCTGGATCATTTTATTACAACAAAAATATGGAGGTAAATAAACGTACGATAATCATTTATAAAATAAATATAGTTGAAAAATACAGGGTGTTTTTTAAATAAGTAAGAATAATGAAAAATATGAAACCCTTTTGTGAGAGTTATAAAATCCATTTCATAAATGAAACCCTGAAAGAAATTTTCAATAACTGATTTCAGCAAATAAAAGTTGCATTTCTTCCATAATAGTTTACAATTTTTTACCTTAATTTTTTTATAGTTTTTATTTTGTTTAGAAAACTCAGATCTTTACTATGGAAAATACAGAGAAATGGAAATAAAATGTCACTATCACCAGCAAGGGAAACATTTTAGTTGTAAACAACATATCCTTGCGATACTTATAATGTCTTGGCAACGCATTACAATAGTTTACAACTTAACAACAACTTCTTGCAAAACTTTACACATGCTACAAAATAGTCTTCCTGTTACTTTGCCCCCCCCAACACTCTTCACCTATTTGCTTTCTTAACATGAAATATTGTATATTAAGCAAGAAACCCTTAAAGGCATATCATCATCTCCTTATCATTTTGTTATCAACTACAGCAGCAGCAGAATATAACAATAGCAACGTCATTATCATCATCAGCAATATCATCATTATAGTCAATGTTGTCTTGTCTTCATCATGAAAATAGCATTTTGCATCAATTGTAGTAAAATGTTGCAAGTGTATGTATGTATGTATGTATGTTTGTTTCGTTGAGTATGTGCATTTATGCTATAGCAATAATACATTTGAAATATTTTGTATTTATTTTTGCTTTTTTGCCTGCGTTATTACTGCTATAAATAACTAAAATCTTACAATTGATGTGTTTAGAGACACCAGAGTGGCAAAAGACTTTTGCAATTGTCTGTTGCATTTGTTTGTTTAAATGCAACAAGGAATGCCTTTTTAGTCTATCCTTAGTCTAGTGTCTTAAGTCTGAATTGCGTCTTTTATTGTTGTGGCATTTGTGTATATGTATGTATATGTCAGTGAATATATATGTGTGGATATTATAATGATTTTCCTTTTTGTATATATAATAGTTTTTTTTTGTTTTCTCACAAATTCTAACCAATAAAACGTGTAATTGCTTGTATAATGAGTTTTTGCCATAGTTGTGTATTTATGAAATAAACAAGTTTAAAGTTATAAAAAATTTTTGCTATAATTTTAAAGATTTATAAAATAAAAATAATAAAAATTGAAAAAAAAAAAAAAATCATTAGCATTATTTTTATGAAAATATTTGTAAAAAATATCTTGAGTTTGGAGGAAAATGCCGTGTCAACAGAGAAATTGAAATAATTCCTTTGAAAATCTGATTAGTTTTATTTTAAAAGCTTTTTGAATATTTAAAATCCCTTAAAAATTGCTAGAGTTATTAAATTAAATGTAAAAAATGGTCATAATTAATATCAATCATACGTCATGGTAGTCAATTTTGTTTTTTACAAAATTGGAAGAAAGTTACGGAAAATATTAAATTTTTATAAATAATTTATTATCTTCATATGGAAATAATATTCTATTATTAACTAAAAAGCTAAATAATAAACATTTTTAAAGGGAAGAGTTAAAGTGGACAGAACGAAAATTATTACAAAAATTCAAATAGATAATTAAAAATTAGAAAAAAGTGTTTTTTTATTAAGATAATAAAAATTAAAGACAATAAATTGCTATAAAAAGAAGACTAGAAAAAGTTTTTAAAATTGAGTTAAGACAACAAGAGAACCAGATTAAAAATATTATTAAAATAAATTTCCTAATTTCAGGCCAAAATTAAAGGCTTATAATTAAGTAATGTGAACAAGTTTCTTAAAGCCTTTTAAGTTTAATTTTGTATTTAATTTATCTGCATTTAATTTTTTGAATTCTTGGAATTATGATCGTTAATATGAAAAAAAGTTATAATTAATATTAATCATACGTCTACAGGAAAATTTTAAATGTTAATAAAATTTATTATAAGAATAAAGTTTAATTCCATAATTTACTACAACTTGACTTTAAAGGCTTGAAATATTAACGTTCGTGTTAAGAAATAACTCCGGATTTTATAGAAAAAAGGGAGTATTGAATTAAAAAATGTCCTTAACCGAGATTAAAATAAAACGCTTAGGGAATGACTAAAAATAAATTCCTTTTTTTTTCCAAAAATAATTAAATTTGTATAAGAAGATTTTAAAAAGTTTTTAAAACTGAATTAAGGTTAAGAAAGCAATACAACTATATTAAACGTTTAATAAAATAAAATTTTTGAATTCAGATCCAAATTAGACTCTTTTAATAAAATCACACAAACAAATTTCTTAAAGCTCTATAAGACAAGGTTTTTACGAAGTCTATCAGCATTTACATTTTTCGAAGCTCTAAAAATTTTAGAGTCTTGATCGTTAATATGAAAAAAAAAAATAATAATATTACTCATACGTCTACGGGGAAAATTTAAAAAAAAATATAAAGTACAAATTCGATAATTTAATTTACTATAAAAGTTTGACATGTTTATATTAACCTCTTTTAGGGAATAACAATGAATTTTAATATAAGAGATACTGTTAAATTAGTAATTAATGTTCTTAAGCGGGATTCAAATAAGACGCTTAAAGGAAGACTAAAAATTTAATCTTTTTTTGTTGATTAAAAAACACTTTATTTAAGACAATAAATTTTTTGAATCAGAAAATCAGGATGCTTTAATAATTATAGTAATTTTCATAAATATAGTCATAATTAATATCAATCATACGTCTGGGTAAACCATTTTGCTAATTTTCGAAATATGTAATAAAATGCTCTAAAATTCAAAAGAGCTGAACCCATAGCTTTCTTAAAAAATTATTGTAAAATCCTGAAAAAACATCAATTGAAAAAAATCAACCAGTTCACTGATCGGATTTTAGATTATTCAATAAGAAAATAAGCTTAATCTAGGACCATTAAAATACCAAAATTCAAAATTGATTCCTATAAAACAAATAAGCTTAATATGTGATCATTTAAAAATTTAGACATTTTATCTGCGTTTGAATCTTATTTTCTTAATAAAATTCCGAATAAGAAAACACTTTTTTATGACTGTAATTCTGAGTTAAAGTTTAATTATCTTAATCAAGCTTCTTATTAGAAAAATAAGTTTATTCTGCGATCAGTTTCAGTTCCTATTAAAAGGCAAATAAGCTGAATATGTGATCATTTAAAAATTTAGACATTTTATCTGCGTTTGAATCTTATTTTCTTAATAAAATTCCGAATAAGAAAACACTTTTTATGACTGTAATTCTGAGTTAAAGTTTAAGTATCTTAATCAAGCTTCTTATTAGAAAAATAAGTTTATTCTGCGATCATTTTCAGTTCCAATTAAAAAGGCTTTTAATTTAGAAATTAGCTTAATGTGATAATTTTCAAGATTTTCGATTCTTTAACTAAAAACATTTTAGTTCCCTTAATAATTTCGCAATTATAAGCTTAATATGTGAACATTCATTTTCAAATAAACAGCTTATTCCAAATTAAGTTTAATCTTTCTTTATAATAAAGTTTTTCATTTAACATCCAAAATTTTCTTTTATTTCCTAAATTAAAGTACATATTATGAAATAAGCTTAATTTGTTTATATATTTAAAACAAACATTAATTTTACTTTCTCAGATAACTAGGAAATTAGGCTTTATCTGTGATCATTTTTTCCTTAAATAAAAATTCTCTCTTTTAAGTCTTAAATCGATATCATTTTTGAAATTTAAGATTTTCAGTCTAAAATAGGATCCACTTTTTGAAATAAATCTACAAACAAGAAAATTATCTTCATCTCTGATCTTTTGAAGAAATTTCTATTTAATACTAAAAACAAAAATTCGTTAATTTTAGTTTTAAATCAAAGGTTTTCTAAACGATCAAGAATTAAACTTATTTATGGTATTGAGGGAATATAATAGCGAAAATAATCTTAATTTCAGTTAGTGTATGTATGAGTGTGTTTATATGAAACATAACGTATTTACTTCATAAGCATTTGTAGTGGAGGATTTGCAAGATTCAGCATAGACAAATATAGAATTCTTAATTGTTTAATCTATAACTGATTTTAGTTTCTTAAATAATAACTAAAATTTCTGAAATATCGTACTATTTAAAATCAAATCAGTGAACATTTTTGAAATTTTAAATTTTCAGTCCATCAATCTGTGAAAATTTACAAAAAAAAAAAATAAAACATTTTCTCTATAAACTTCTTCAATAGGCCTCATATTAGGAAAATAAGAATAGTTTGTGATCATTTTAAAAATGTTCCATTATAGAGCTAAATTTGTAATTATTTTCCTAAATACGCCTCCATTCATGATTACACATTTTTATATTTTCTATTGACTTATAATATTGCTTAAATTACCTTTTTGGAAGATAATTGCTATCAAATAGAAAATAATTTTGGGATATTTACCTGAAAATACAGAAGAAATTAAAATGAATTATTAACAAAATATATCATTTTAGTTTCACCTAAAAATATGCTTCATTAACAACTTTCTTTATGTCCCCTAATGTATGCCACATTTACATAAATTATAAAAATTTATATAAATTATTGACATTTATTAACGCATTCCCAAACTTTTGTTAATTCCAGCCTTCTTGTCATTAATTTTTGTTTCCATAATTATAATTATTTTTACACCTTTAATGATATTAAATTTAGTTATATTATGTTATTAAACTAATTTTGTTATCATTACAAAAATTTTTTTGTTGATTTAAAGACAAATTGAATGCATTATTTTAATATCCTTAATTTATAAGGTTTTCTATACACGAAAAAAACGCCCACGAAAAGGAATCTATTTAAGACGCACGAATATTTAATTAAATAATTATTTTTATTAAACAAAGACACACGCACACAAATAAGAACCTTTGAAAATGTTATTAAATACAAAAATGAGTTTGTATATATAAAAGGCAAAACAACTCAATACAAGTGAAGGCGTTGAATAATAGATTTAGTAAGGAAATGGGAAATCAAAGAAACCCAGCAAACAATTTTGTATAAAAAACAAAAATTTTAAAAATTATAAAATTAGAAGCTAAAAACCAAACTTCTAAGTCAAAAAATATTTTCAAAATGTTAGATTTAATTAAAATGTCTACTGGGTTATCCTCCTACACATTTTCAAACTATTTCCCCTCAGAAAGGACTTAGCGATAGTTGACAAAAGAAAATAAAATAAAATAAAAATTGTAACCAGTAAAGCAAAAACATTGTTTCCTAATTTATTGCCAAAATAACAAAAGATATTTAAGGACAATAATAAAATTCCATACAAAAAACAAAAAAAGAGAGAAATACACTTTTATTGTAATAAAACCGAAAGGTTATTTTGTATGAATAGCAACAACAGCAGCAGCAGCTACAATAACTGTAAATGTAATAAAATGTTGAATAAAAACTATGAAAAAGGGAAAGAAATGGTAAATAAAAAGGAAGCCAAAACATATAAATTATTATGTAAATGTAAATCAATTCAATTCATTTCATTACATTTCACTGAAATTCAATTAAAGTTTTTTACATCTTATTTATGCTTTTTTTTGTGAGAACACAAATACATGGATAAGATTAAAAATAAATGAATTACTAACACATATAGACACATATAGAGATCAAGACTGGCTTAGCAATGTGCCAGAGCAGTGAAAAAGAAATAAATTAGAATTAATTTAGACCTGAACTACAACTGAACAAGAACGGAACTAGAGGTGAGATAGAACTGAACTAGAACTAATTTAGAACTGAACTAAAATTGTACTATAACTAAACTAGAACTGAACTTGAACTAAACTGAAATAGAACTTATTTAAAACTGAAATAAATCTGAACTAGAACAGAACTAGAACTGAACTAAAACTGAACAAGGATCAAAACAAAAACCAAACTAGAATTTGGTCCAGAATCTGAAGAAGAATGAAAGCTAGGATCAGAACTAATGTGAGCTAGAATATGAACTAGTATCTAAAGTAGTATCTGAAATAGAACTGAATAAGAACTGAATTAGAACTGAACTAGAACAGAACTGATCTAGAACTCAACTTGAATTGAACTTGAACTGAACTTAAACCGTACTAGAACTGAACTACAACTGAACTAGAATTTGGAGCCTGAAGTAGAATGAAAGCTAGGATCTGAACTAATATCTGAAGAAGTATCTGAATTAGAACTGAACAAAAATTGATATAAATTTTGGGCCACTTGAACTATATTATGTACTATAATCTAAACCACATTCTGAACTAAATTCTGAATCACATTAAATCACAACTATAATCTGAGCCTGACTCTGAAATAGAATTTTAGCAAGAATTTTGATCTGAAACAGAATCTGCAATGAAATCTGAATTAAGATCTGAAGCAGAATCAGAAATAACATCTGGACTTTAATCTGATCTACGAAAACTACAATGTCATCAAGAATCTGAACTAGAGTCTTAATAAAAATCTAAGTTAGATCCTAGAATTTGCGCTATCGTTTGATTAAGAATCTGGGTTGAAATCTTTGCTATATTTTTAAATGTAATATGAACCATATTGATTTAGAACTAAACGCCTTTGGGTATGCAACAAATCATATTAAGATGAACAAATTATTAGATTTAATATAAATTGAATTTACATTCGATGTAAACAGCAACAAATTGAATATTATTTTTTATTCCAAACACATTATCATCATTTCACTTAAAATTATTCAAAAACAGTTCGAATAAAAATATATTGAAGGGTATTTTAAACATAATTTTGAATTAACAGTGGAAAAGGTGTGAAAATAAATTGTCTCAGCCAATATTTCAAAATTACCTAGAAATATCCAGAGTAGCTTTTTCAAATTTATTTTCTTAACCACCGTAATATCTGATGTCAACTTTTAAATGTAGAAATATACAAACTGAGTGTCCCTTTCCACATTAACTTGCAAGCACGTTTTCCTTAACTGAATTCTAATATTCACTTTAACTGAAGTGAGGTGAAATGTGTGACCATGTCCTAATGTTGGTGTTGGTTACTATTTTATTCTCTCCTCTTATTACTTCTCATCATCATTTTTATTTTCTTTTTATTTATTTTCAATTTTTTTCTTTGTTCGTTTGTTGTGTTGATTGTTTTGCTTTGAATGTATTCATTGAAATTAGGGTCAAATGTTTAGCTATTTGTTTGCAATTGTAGCATATTTATAGGGAGCATTTAAATGGAAATAACAAACAAAAGTGAATGAAAGGATAAAGGAGAAAAATGGTAAAGAGGGAACACATATGCAATCATCATTAATAGATTTCTTTTTTCTAGTTGTAGTTTTGTTCAAACAAATAAGTGTAGATTAGAGAAAATGTTAGGGTCCTTTTCAAAGGAGATGTTAGTTATATGGGAATTTATTAAGTTTTTTTTTTAGTTTAAGTCAAAATGTAATGGACCCTTATAAATTTAATTTAGTTGACTATATATGTTAAATTATTTTTGTTTGGTGGATAATTAAATATTTTAATAACTTATAGAAGAACTATAATATTTAAATCAAAAAAATAGTCCTAATTTCAGATTTATTTTAGGGTCATTTCAAATCAAAATTCAATTGAATTTATATTCTATTTTATATACTAAATCATAAAAATTTAATAAGATATTGAAAAATTTAATCAACTCTAATTAATTCGCTATTCTATACTTTTTTCATTTTCCAACTCCTCCTAAATGTATGCTGCACATTTTAATCCTCTTACATAATTGTAAAATCTAATCAATACATTTTTGTTCTCTTTCATTTAAATTCCTCTAGTTAAAATTATGCAACACATTTTTTTTGTTTCATATCCCTAAAAACGTGTTATATTATTGGCTAATTAGTGGCAAAAACATTTCATTTCACATAAAACATGAATAAATTTTTATTACATTTTAGAACACAAAACCGGGAAAAAATCTCTATGAGTAATTACAAAAAATAGCTTCAAGCATTAAATACGTTAAGAGAAAAAGAGGGAAAAGAGAGAACACTCAACAAACCGTAATTATGTAAATAATTGAAAGAGTTCAACATTAGCGTCACTAACTCAACTTAAACAAAAGTTTATTGGAAACTGGTAACAAGGAAATGATGCCACTAACAGTTCTGCTATTGAAGTTTGAGGCAGCGGTGGAAGCTAAAGACCAAAAGTGCACTAATTGGATTTTTAAAAGTTTTGCTCTTTTTCTGTTTTGTTTCTTGTTCCTCTGCTCTCATAGTTTTTCTTTTATATTTTTGCATACACGAACCTTCTAAAAAGGAACTACAAATATTTTTTAAGGATGTATGCAACATCAGCTGTTAGAAATTGTTGCTGAGAAAAAACAAGAACCCAGCAACTTTTTTGTTAACAATAAAATCAAATAATGTAACATAAGAAAAAAACATGGCATATCTAACAGGCGCTACTAAAAGATAGTAATTTTTTTCCTGTACGTTTGTTATTGTATTACTTTTCAATTTAAACTGAAATTTAATAGAAAAAGTTTTACATTTTCCTATTAGATTTTTTCCAAAGCTTCCAACAATAGTAAATAAAAGGAAAAAAGTGATGATGATGATGCCCGGGCATCAAAAGTACTAAAAAATTAATTAGAAACTATTCTGGAGGAAAACAAAAACAAAGTTTTGCATAATTTCTACCATTTTTCTATTTCTATATATATTTACATATGCGCTGAACAGGAGATATAAATGTTGACAGTTTTATTTTTAAAACTTAAATTTTGATTTGATTTGTTTGACTTTTGCTTTATGCAAGGAAATTTCGTTCCTGTTATAGAATCTTAACTGCAGTTCGAACTCAAATTCATACTAGAATATTAAATACAATACAAAAAAAGAACTTTAATGGAACCTGAATTACAAACTGAATTAAAATCTAAACTAAAAACTTAACCACTGAACTTAAACTAAACAAGTGAATCTCATCCAAGGAGCATCTGAACCAGTGTCCGATTCGGGATATGAATTAGAAGCCGAATTGAGCCCATTTCACCTACAATTTGAACTTTAATTAGAAGCTGAAATAAATGTCTAAATTAAAATCTGAACTAGAACTTCAACAATAATATGATCTAAAATCCAAACTAAATATGTTTAAAAACTTATAGAAGAATTTGAATTGAACTATAATTTTAGCTGTCATCACCAGAATGGAAACAGAATCATTCCCTGAATTAGAAGGTCAAAGCAGAACAATGAAACGAACAAGAATCTGAATTATAATTAATAAAAGAAACCAGACTACAACCAGGAATATAATCTGATTTTATATCATGATGTAGAATTTTACGTAGAAGCTGAGCTATGATTTGAACAAGAACCACAAGAGAAAAATTTAATGTGATCTAAAATCTTAACTGGAATCTTATATAAATTCTGGTCTAAACCTTTAGACAGGATCTAAACTAAAATATATAGTGGAATCTAAAAAAATGCCTGATAACAATATGGAGCTGAATCAGCACTTAAATATGACCAATCTAAGAAGGAATCTGAACTGGAAACTGAACTTAATTCAGGTCTCAAATTTGTACCAAAATGTGAACTAAAACATTAATAAGAATCGTAGTTAGCATCTCAACTAGAATTGTTAAAGAACCTTAACTAGAATCTAAAGTAAAACCTCATCTAGAATCTGAACAAAAACTGAATTAAAATATGATCGAAAATCGTGGAACTGGTATCTGAAATATGACCTGAACTGAAACTTAAATCTGAAGTATAACTTGAACTAGAATCTGAACTAAAGTCACTATAGGAATCTGAATTGGAATCTTAATCAGAAATCTGAACTTAAAACTTGACAAAGATCTGAACTAGAATCTGTACTATAAACTGAACTAAAATTTGATCTCCAATTTAAACTTGAATATGGATTATTATTGGAAAACTAGAATTTGAACTATAATTTGATTAGAATTTGAACTAAAAAATCCGAAGAAGAATAAAATCTCTAACAAAAACTGAATCTGGATCTAAACTAAAGTATGATGAAAAATTCAAACTACATTCTGATCCTTAATCAAAATCTGAAAAAAAATCTAAATATAAATATAATAAAATCTACCATCCGAAGTTGAAGCTGAACTAAAATTTCAACCTGAATCAGAACTGGAATGTGTGCAAAATTCAGATCTACTGCCTGAAGTTGGACCTGTGCCAAAATCAGAAATAAAAACTTAACAAGAAGCAGATAAAAATGAAACAGAACAAGATTACGAATTAGACCTCAAGTGGAATATGAACAAGAATAGAAACCAAAGTATAATTTGATCCAAATTACAATCTGAAGAATAATCTGATTAGAAATTTAAACAAGAAAAGAAGCTCGTTTAAAGGTAATATTACCAAATATGAACCAACACTAATATCAAATTCTAAACTAAATTATGGGCTTGATCCTGATGAGGAATACGAGTTAGAATCTGTAAATTAGCTTGAATTAAAATCTGATCTAGACTTTGAACAGGAACTGAATTTAAATCATGCAATGGTCCCATATAATATGTGACCTATCTTAGTTTAAACCTGGATTACTAAATCTTAACTATTATCTGAGTTAGAGAAGAATCAGAACTAAAAAATCAGAATCTAAACTAGAATCTCGTATAAAACAAGAAATAAAGCCTTAACTAGAATCTGAACTGAAATCAGAGCTTGAACTGGAACTAGTATGATCGACTTTAGATCGAGTTTGAACAAAACATAAGCTCTAAATTTATTTAGTATTGACAATTTGAAACCAAAACAAAATTTAAACTAATATTCCAATTAAACTGAAGCAAAAATTAACCGGATTTTTACAATAACAAGACTGTAGCTTTAATTAAACTGATCTACAACAGAGATTAGAACAAAGTCTTGAGAATACTCTGAAAAGAGTTTTGTAAAATTCTAATTAATTTTCAAGTTATTTCTTATTTTGCACCATAATCAAATAGTAATAATTTATATTAATCATACGTCATGTATAACAAAATATTATTACTTTTTTAACATGTCAAGAAATAAAATAGTTATAAATTTTCGAGTTAAATAATTATAATAGATTTAGTAGAAATTTATTATGCCTAAATTATTGTTATTTATTGTCTTTAAGTCCTTTTAAACTTAAATTCCTTAAAACAAATATATTTTTTATTTTAATGCTTTAAATTCGAAATATTTATTGTTTTATTTTTTATGACCTTAAGTTAAAAATATTTAAATATTTATAAGCATTTGAAAATTTATGTTTTAAACCAAAAAAAAAAAAAAAATCCCATATTTTTATTACTAAAAATAAAAATAAAGTTTTTTTTGTAACAAATTAAATATTTATTTAGGTATTAAAAAAGAAAGATTTATTTTAGATATTATTTATTTATATATTAATAATAAATTGTTTATTGTTTAAACAATGAACAGGAAAAACTAAAAATATATACAGTTTCGAACAAAACTGACATATCAATTATATTTTTTTATACATAAATTTTTGCCGTTTGAAAACTTCATTAATTTTTATACCATCCATCGCCACTGTCTGTCTGTTGTTGGCACGCTCACATCCATAATAATTGGCAGGGCTTTATGAAATTTTCCCTGAGTATTTGCTTGAGTCTTTACAAGCTTTCTTTTGAAAAGAAGCAAAATCGGTTCATATTAAGAGATATGGATCGATATTTGAAGTGACCTCTAATTTGATCCTAATAGAAGCTTTCGTAAAAAAATATTTTACAAAAACTTTTATATGTTGTATACGCCAGTATGTACAAAATACGGTACTGCAGATTCGGCATTGCCGATTATAGCATCATTTACCTTGATTTTGTTGAACAAAAATATTTGCACACTTAATCAAAAAAATTATTTTACACTATATTTATGTTATTTTTAGTACTAAGATGTCAAGCATTTTTGCTTTAGAACTTATACAAACATTGAATGGACTTAATTTCTTCCTCACCCATTTTAATTGATTCTTCTTATAACGGCCTCCTTAGATCAGATTAAAATGAAATAGATCGTTTCTTGACCCGTTTGTCCATTTGTTCCCTCAAATGCTCAATTAAATTGAGGTCTAGTGACTGTTGTTGGTGCGTTAGGTCTTGAGCGACATTGTCAATTAATCACAAATGCACATCATGGACTGAATGTTTTGGATCGTTGTCTTGTTGGAATGTGAACTTGTTTGTAAATTTAACTTTTTCGTACATCTTATTTAACATATTCATAGTGCTGTCTATGAAAACCAGTTCACCGATACACACAGATGACATTCAGCTCTACATCATTACACTACTTGTGCAGTATTTAATAGTAGGACAAAGATTCTGTTTTTCATATTCTGTATTGGGCCTTCTAAACAGGCTAATTCGGCCATCATTACGAAATGTATTAAATTCGCTTTTATCGGAGAAATGCACCTGTTTCCTGATTACATTTAAACTCTTGCGCATACTCAAAACGTTTAATTTGGTTAACTGAAGAAATAAGTGGTTTAGGTCTAGCAGCTCGAGCATTATAATCAGCTTCATGCTGCACCCTACAAACAGCAACAGAGTGAATTTTTTTGTTATATTCCTGTTGGCCTTTAGCTGAAATTTCAGTAGAAGTCTACCATCACAAGTGATGAAGAGGGTTTTTTGACATGGTCATTTCATGTGTAACGCTAAGAATGTTTCATCTCAGACCCCATTATGTATACATATTATTTTTCATCAAATCAAAATCTGAGTCGATTTAGCTATGTCTGTATGGCGGTACGTTTGTTTTTGGCACGCTTACACCCACAATAATTATGATATTTTATATGTTTGTGAGTGTAGTGAACATAACGTATTTACTTACACGCAGGTCTGATGGAGACTTGGCATATAGTCGAATATACCATTCTTACCTGTATTTTCTAAAATTTGGTTACACATAAAATGCTTGCTGTGCCAATATTATTGTTCGAAACTGTTTTTATTTTAATCCCAGAGAATTAACATAAAATTTATAGTTTTCGGCTAAATTGAAAAACTAATAAAAATTTATGGGAAAATTTTTTATGAACTGAAAAAAAATTAAATTTTTGAAATTAAAAAAAAAAACAAAAATTATTTAAAAATAAATTAAATTCTTCAATTATAAATTTTCTCATTTTCATTAAATTATTTTAAAAAACAAATACTAATTATTTGCTTTCAAACATGCTTTCCTAATATCGTCTTCTAAATATGTGCTGCCTACTTTAAGGTGTCTTTAAAATATTCATTCTCTTGTTAATTTAAAATTAATAGAATTTTTAATGTTTTCTTTGTAAGAAATTATTTACTTAAATTAGATTTTAATTTAAATTGTAATAAATTTTTATATTTATTTCTTTTCTCTTAAGATTTTATTGTTACTTTCATTTCATTATTAATTTGTTAGCCTGAAAGTATGCTTTATTAAACAAATTCCTTAAATAACCTAATATGTTAATAATAACTTTTATTCTCCTCTTTTACTTAAATAATTCTCATTATAAATATAAATAATAAAATTCAACTCAACCTCTTTCGTTTTACTTGATTATATGAATAAATATGAAATTCTTGAAATATCCCTGTAATATATGCAATATTTATTTATACATATTTACTTATGCATTGCTAAATATTCATAGAATGTTTAGTACATATTTATATAACTATTTTATATTTACTAAAAACATAATTAATTTTCAACAAACATTTAGACATGAAGAGACAGGAAAAAATAATAATAAATATTTTGCAAAATAAACAATAAATAACATAAAATAATTTATGCAGAAAATAAATATATTATTATTTTTCTAAATACACAAAATTCATGAAATTCAAGTAAACAGGAAATTTGTAAAAAAAGGTATTTAGTAAATTATATAATAATTTTTTTACTTAAAATTAAAATTTTACTTGAAAAAACTAAAATTTCTTGAAAATTTCAAAGTTTTCTTATAGAGAGAAAAGCCGATAGCTTCAAAATTCATGGTTAAAATCCCTAAAATGTTCTCAACCAATTTCCGAAAGAAAATCGTAAATATGTTTATTGGTTCAAAAGTTATATAGTTTTTATAACTTGACCACATAATTAATATTAATCATACGCATCATGTTATATATTAATTAAATTGCTCATATTTCAAATACAGTTCCTTAAATTTGTCCCGAATTAAGAATTTTTTTTTGAACTGTAAAATTCAAATTTCAAATCAAATTTATAAGTTGTTCTTCTTTATTAAATCGGTTTCTAATAAGGAAAATAGGCTTAATCTGTGATCATTTTTGAAGTTTTGATTTGCTAAACTAAAATTGCACACGTATAGTAATCAGCTTCTAATTGAGTTAGGAAACTGTGATCATTTAAGATATTTGGAAAAAAATACAAAAGTAATATTAATTTGTGATCATTTTTTTAACTTATGAAAGCAAAAAAAAAAAAATAAGGTTAATTTTTTTTAAACTTTTTATTTTAAATCTGAAGGTTGTTCTGGTTCCGTAAATAAACCTCTTATTAAGAAAATAAGCTTAATATGTGATCATTTTTTAAATCTTGATTTTTGTTAACTAAAATTGGCACTAAATGAAGTGGAAACTGTGATCATTTAAAAAATTTAATTTGCAGACCTATTTTCACATATGAATCAATGAAATGGAATAACCTTAATTGTGATTATTAAAGTATTAAATTTCAAATTTAAAGTCTATCCGATTCTTTTTATTTTTCAAATTTCACATTTCAAATATAAAATCAGCTCAAATTCCTTAAAATTAGAAAATAAGCCTAATTAGTGATGATTTTTGTAAAAAATCATTTTTAAACTAAAATTTCCTCTAGTTCCTTAAATAACTTTACAATTTGGAAAATTTGGTACTAATAGGTTTAGTTCCTTGAAAAAGAGTTTAATTGCATAACCTCTGATCATTTTCGAAATTCTCTATTTAAACCTAAAATTTATTTATGAAGAAAATAATGAAAATTCGTGATTTCTTCACTTCATGTTTTTAATCATTGTTTGTGATTTATTCCAAATCTTAAATTCTTAGAATTTGATTTATTTTTGTCTTTTTTGTTTTACTGCCAAAAACTAAAGTTTATTTTCTTCTTTTTCTCGTTTTTAGTAAAAAAAATAAAGTTCTTTCTCATTGTAAATAAGTTCAGTTTTGTGAAAATTGTTATCTAAATATTTTAAACTACATTTTAAAACTTTTATTTTTTTCCAAAAAAAAAGTTTATTTTTGCTTTTTTCCCATTTTTGTCTATATTAAAAAATAACAGAAAAAGAAAACTTTTTGTTGAGAAAATTTCTTCATATAAGTAAAATTATTTGAAATGAATTTTTGGGTTTTTTTTTCTACACTCCTTGTCTATTCCCCTTTTTTCTTCAATTTCATTCATTTACTCTCTATTACATTTCATTTATGTGTATTTCCAGATATGATGTAGTAAATTTCAAATGTAGTCAATTTGTATAAATTATTTCCATTACATTTCATTTTTCCATTTTACTCTTCTCTTTTTTCTTTACTTCAGCACAGAAACATTTTTTGTTGGACTTGTTTTTGGTAAAAGAACTAAAATTACAATATGTTTTCAAAATTGTTGTTTAAATAAAAATTTTCTTTAGTTTTTATACCCTCCACCACCAGAAGTGGTGAAGAGGGTATATAAACTTTGTCATTCTGTATGTAACGCTAAGCAGGAAGCATTTAAGACTGCATATTGTAGAGATATTCTTGCATCAAATCAAAATCTGAGTGTATATAGTTATGTCCGTCCGTCTGTCTGTTGTTGGCACGCATCCTGAATATTTGTTATACTCCCGAGAAGTTTCGTATTTAAAACCAGCAAAATCGTTTTTTTAATTAAAAGATATAGACCGATATCTGAGGCAGCCTGAAGTTCCAGCTAAAATCTTTCGTAAAATTGTCAATTATAAATCAAAAAATTAGAATAAAAATTCGCCGTAACATTTAGTTATTTGTTCTTCATTACCCTTCCAAAATTTATCGAAATCGGTTCAGTAGAATAAAAGTTATAGCCAAAAGTATATCTAAACTTCCATTAAGTATTCCGAAAAGAAGAAAACATTTATATGTTGCCTATTAGTGTATGTGTGAGTGTGTATGTATGAAACATAACATTTACTTCACTCGAATTTGTGGTGAAGGGTATTGAAGATTCGGCATAGCCGAATATAGCATTCTTACTTGTTGTGTTTTTCGTTTATTTCAGAATACTGAGTTGAGTACTTTGTTGTATTATAAATGTAAATGGAGCTTAGAGCTTTGTTTCCCTCCCAAAAGTTAGTAAAAAAGTTTATTTTTGTTGTTGTTTTTAAGTTTTTTTATTTTAGTTTATATTTTGTTTTATATTGATTATGCTAAATTTGCTAAATATTTATTTAAATTGTAATTGTGTAATTTAATTTAAAAGTTTTCTGCTTTTTTATGCAAAATAATCTGAGAGGAATGTTTATTATTTTTTCCAATAAAAACAAACTCTTATAAAATGAGGGAGGGATTTAATAAACAGCCAAAATTCTTAAATAAGTAATTTTAATAAATAAATCATAAATATCGCTTATTTTTATTGAAATGTAACTTATTTAAGGAACTGGAAATTATGTTTAGCTCTTTAAGGAAATAATCACTTATTAAGCTTGTTTTCTCAAATTAAGCCTTATGTAAGGATAAGGGCTAATTTTAGATTAATAATTAAAGCTTAAGTAGAATAAAAGATTAATGTCATTTGCTTTATTTCAGTTTAAAAGTGATCAACTAAATAGGAGAATGCAGATTAAGTTTGTTTTTCTGAATTAACGAAAATTTTCAAAAATGTTCATCAACTAAACGATTTTTGTTTTAAAATTAAATTTAGAAACATACAACATAACTATGTCCATACGCTTATTCGTACATCTATCCGTATGTATGTCTGTCTGTCTGTCTGGCTGGCTGTCCATGTAAACGTTGTAAACACTCTACCGGTCGTAATTTTTGAGTTATTTTTATAAAATTTGGCACATATTAATATTTTCATATTTTGACCAAAGTTCGGTTCAATATTTTAGGTATCTCCCGTACAAATGATCTCTCGGAATAAAAGTTTTAAATATAAAATGATTGTATCGGAATAAGTCTTATGATATTCTAAATCGATATGCCAGAATTAGCGAAACTCAAAAAATTCATTTTAAAACGCACAAATTTCACATAAATGTTAGTTTCACATTAATGTAAGCACACTTATGAAAAATTGGATGTTAAATTATACGAGGGTCGTTTATTAGTTTTTCGTAACTATCATTTATATTCAAAATCGTGATGTAGGGTATTACATAGTCGGGCCTGACCAATTTAGAGAGACAATTTTAGTTTTATTCTGACAAATTTTTAAATGATCCCAATATACCCAAAGTATCAGTGGCTTTAAAAAATTCCAAACGACCAGGGGACTGGTACCTTCCATACAAAGCAAATGTTAATTATAAAATATCAAAAAAAAAAAAAAAAAAATTAACGGTTAGAATTCCCAAATTTGCTACCAACTACTTGCTCAAAGAACTCTTTTAATGGACAAAATATAGGACGGAAAATGCCAAGGGAGGAGTACCTTCCATACAAAGTAAATATTGATGATCAAATATCTAAAGAACTATAACTGAGAGAGTTCTTAAATTTGATACCAACTACTTCCTCAAGGAAATGTTTTACTACACCAAACGTAGGAAGAAAAGGACCAGGGAACTATTGTAACGAAAATTGTAAAATTTGGTCCCAATCATTTTTTTCGAGGAATTGTTTTACTGGACATAAATAGTTATCGAATATTTGAAAAAATGTTACAGAGAAAATCTTTCAATTTGGTTCAATTCTCATTATATATTTTTTTAGTAAATGTCGTGTTTTTTTTTTAGCATTTAGATAAAAAATGCAAAATTTCAAAACCTTTCCGATTTAGGTTGTCTTTAGATGCTTAGAGTATTTTTTTCCTTTAAATTGAAGGATTTTCAGAATCATCACAAAATACGCTTGTCTTCTAAACTAGAGACTTTTGTCAGAACTTGTACCTAATTTAAATTTTATTTAGATAAAATTTGAAATGATCACAAATTAAGAAGTTTAATTTGTGATGATTCAATAATTTAACATACTAAAGGAATTAAAGCCAGTTTTAGTTAAAAATTAAACAATTTATGGCATTTTAAAATCTTTTAAAAATAAAGGACGAATTCCTGTTTTTAAGTCAAAATTTAAATAAAAA
Source organism: Cochliomyia hominivorax (assembly GCA_004302925.2). Taxonomy (NCBI): domain Eukaryota; kingdom Metazoa; phylum Arthropoda; class Insecta; order Diptera; family Calliphoridae; genus Cochliomyia; species Cochliomyia hominivorax. The sequence continues at coordinate 97,169,184 of PYHX02000158.1, read as the reverse complement.
GTGCAGACTTTTTAAAGAACGAGAGCTAATTTAAGTTAAAAATGTTAAAATTTAAAAAAGAACTTTATTTTCTAAATTGGAGACTTATTTAAGAAAATAGAGACAATTTTAGTTAACGAGAAAAAAATTTATAATGATCTCAGATTAAGCTCATTTTCTTTAATGGAGGTTAATTTGAGGAATTAAAAATAAATTAGTTTACAAAAAATCACAAATTGAGCTTGTTTTCTTAATAATTATATTTTTGTTTTATTCAGAGAAGTTTTTGAAAAATGGTCGATATTGATCTTATTTTGTTAAATAGAGCTTATTTAAGAAAAGTTAAACCTTTTAAAAAATAATTAAATTTTGAATTATTTTCTTAATAATGGACTCATTATATGGCGTTAAAAATTTTTATGTGACCTTGGGAGATGTTTGTTGAATGATCGCACATTGATATTATTTTTTAAAACAAGACTTTGTTTAAGGATGGAAATTAAAAAAAATATCACAAATTAAAATCATTTTCTCTACAAGGGGCTTGTTTACGAACTTGCGTTAATTTAAGTTACGAAATCATAAATTGCAGATGAAGTTCATTTCATTAATTCAGGCTCTTTTTGAAACTATGACCAAATTTATTTTTAAATCACAAATTTTGTTAATTTGCTTGAATATTTATTACAGTTTCTTTATAAATCTTATAATTTATTTATCTTAATATTTTTTTCTATTTTCTTCCTTTTCTATACTTCTTCTTCTAGACAAGGTGTTCATATGCATTCTTAAAATTGTCTCCATTTCAAGTGTGGTCCTTTAAGTAATCAAGCCCACAAATCATGATTTTAGTTTTTGTCCTGTATTTTTTCTTTTCACCTAAGAACCAAGAATTTTTATTTTGAAGATAAAAAGAATTATTGATTTTTAGTCTTTTTCACAATTTTTTGCTGCAAATATTACTGGCAATTTTTTAAGGCTTTCGAAAAGGCCAAGTAAATGGTTTTTATTTTATAATTTTTTCATTGTATTAGTGTTATATTTGTGTTTAGTATAGATACATTATTTATGTCCTTAGAAAGGATTTCTTTCTTAAGCAGGACTATATTTTTGTTGATCCTTTTGTATTAAAGTGTTGAAGCAAAACAGCTGATGTTGGTTTTTCCATTTTTTTTGTCAACTGAATGTTACTGGGAAAAAATGAGAAAAATAAAAATGAAATATATTTGTTTGAGTTTTTATTATTAAAATCGAGGATGGAAAATTGAAAACTGGATGTAGAGGAAAAATGCAAGAATTTTTGTATCTCTTACAGCAAAAAAACAATAATCTATATCTTTAAATATTTTCATAAAAATGATATAAACTGTGGTATTTTCTCGAAAAAGGTTATATTAGGAAAATGACTTTTATCTGTGATCATATTTTAAAGATTTTGTTTCAATTATTTCGTTATAAGGACTTTTGTTATTGCTTTTTTAGAACTTATTGGTAAACTATTCGTATCGTAAGAAACTTCTAAGTAATAAAATACACTAAATTTGTGATCATTTGAAATAAATAAATTTAAATTTTTTTTCTTTTCACATTATTTTTCTCCGATTCAATCAAAATAAAAAAGTATTTTTTAGTTGCTTCAATAACATCCATTTTAAAAAATGTGATCTCTTTGTGACCTCTATAAATCATTTTTAAATTCAGAAACCGAATCATGGCATTTTGACCCCATTATGATTTATTTAAGTAAAATATAAATAATATCTACTCTGGCGTATGATTAATATAAAATATGAGGTTAATTCGAAAAAATTACTATAACTTTGAAACTATAAAAGATATCGTCAATATTTTAACGTTGATAAAAAGCCAGAAAAATTGGCTTTTGAATGATATATTAATCTAAATCAGAGCTGAATAAATGTTACAAAAATAGGATAAAATTTAGTTTGTAATTTGTCAGTAAATGGTATTTTCTTCAATAATTCTTAAATTGAGAATAAGACTTTTATCTGTGATCTGTTATATAGCAGGCCACATCATTTAATTTCCTATAAAAATATAACAATTTTCTCGTAAGATTATTGAGATATTGAATTTGCCTGTCTCTTTATCAAACAATACCCATATGATAAAAGTGACAATAATCTGAGATCATTTAAAAATTTCTTCTAGGAATCATATTTAATTTTCATATATAAATATATTAAGCGTGATTTGATTTAGACATTAATATTATATAATGTGACGTATGATTAATATTAATTATGAGCTTAAACAATAAGCACAACTAATACTCCGAAACAAAGAAACATATTTGAGAAATTTTAAATTTTATGTTCTTTTATAATGATATAAAAAAACTTTAAATAACTTCAAAATTGACAAAATAATATTAAACTGTGATTAACTCTAATTTTTAATTAAAAACCGTATTTATATTTTCAATCTTAAAAGAAAGAAATGAGTGGCCTCAATTTCTAATTCAATATTAAATTCAGTTTACTCTGGCGTATGATTAATATTAATTATGAGTTCAAATTACAGAAATTACTATAACTCTAAAATCAGTCAATATATTTTAAAAGTTAAAACGGTATTTGGAAGCTTAGAAAATTGGGCTTTAAAATCAGTCTAAACTAAAAATAAAAGATAGAGGTTTGTGTCTCACAAATAAATTCAAACTAAAAAAATTTCTAATTATTTTCTGATTTTTACAAAACACCTAAATTAACAAAACTATCTTAATCTGTGATTAGTAAAATTTTGCCAGAGACATCTAGAATTTCAACTTTGATGGTTCGCTAGCAAAAAATTAAGAAAATGAACGAATTTTCGTCAAAATTAACTATTGTTCACCATAGCGTGTGAGAAATTATAATTAAAGTTTAAGTCATAGAAGCTCCTATCGCTTCGAAAACAAGCAACATATTTAAAAAATTTAAACATAATTTAAAAGCTAGAGAAAATGGCTTTTAAAGGTTTTATAAGCCGCAAACATAAACAGTTCTGAAGTCTTTAAGTAAAATTTAATTAAAATAATTTATTTAATTATTACTTTTTATCTTTTCACATTCTTAAAACATACCCCTACTGACAAAATTCCTTTAATCTTTGATGAATGATGCAACTTTTATTGTTAGCACACAAAAAGTTTAAGAAACTAACATATTTAAGTTAAAACTTAATATTTTTACTCTAGCGTATGATTAATATTAATTAAGAGGTTAAGCCAGAAAAACTCTTATAAATCCAAAACTAAATAACGGATTTTAAAAGTTGAAACGCCATTTAAAAGCTAAGAAAATCAGATTTAATACATGAAATAAGCTCCCGAGACTTTAGATTAAATAAAATAAAAATTGCTTTCAAATATTTTTTTATTTTATTTTATTCCCAAAGGTTTCCTTGTTCCAGCTCTGCTATATAAAATAATTTCGTTTATTTTTCTGCTAGTGTCAGCTGTGTTTTGTATGAGTTTTTCATTTCTATTCCTATTTTTTTCCTCCTTATGCTCTTTTTTACTACTGTTTATAAGCCTGAATTACACTCAAAATTATGTTAACATATTACTTTGGCTCACATATACAGAACGTAGTAAAACACATACTCATAAACTTATAAAACATGTCCTTGTTTCTTTATTTTAATGTTTTATGTAAAAAATAAGAACAACAATTTTTGCTCTTTTTCCTCAAAACCGGCTAACAAGTCTAAAATTTTTGGAGATGATTTTGTAAAATGTTACTCCAGTTTATTTTTATGCATTTTATATGGTCATTGGGCCAGTGTTGACTGAATGGCTGGATGGCCGGTTGTTGGAGTTTATTTTACACTTTATGAGCATTTTGCTTATGAAGGAGTTTCCTGGGTTTTCTTATTTAATGTTGTTTCTAGACTAACATGTGTGTTTCAAACCATATAGAGTTTTTATTTCTTCTTCTTTTTTGCATCTAAGAGTTTATCATGTTTGTTTTATTTCATACCTTCTTTTTTTTGTGGCGTTCGGGGTGTAGGAAAATTTACAGAAAAAAATTCTTGGCAATGTCTATTTGTGGCTTTTAGGGTTATGATTTATTTAACAATATTGTTTATGAATTTGTTTTGTTGAAAATAGACTAAGAAGAAAACAACAGAAATAAAATTAAAATGATGAACCGGAAATAAAACATAAATTTTGCAAAATTTTGTTTCACAAACTTGAAAAAATGAAAATAACTTAAATATAAAGTATTAAATTAAAGATTTAAAATGTGAACAGTTTCTTAAATAAAAACCAAATTTAGGAGATAATGTTAATTTAAGATCAATTGCAATTTCATTTAAGAAAATATTTTATTCTTTGAAAATGAATCAAATTAAAAATAATTTTATATTATAGTTTTTATTAAACATCAAACATTTTAAAAAGACAAAATGTATATTTTAAGCTAAAATTATATTATGTTTACTCTAGCGTATGATTAATATTAATTCTCAGGTTAAGTTAGAAAAATCGTAACAGCTGGAAAACTGTTAAACATATTTCAAAAGTATAAACGACACTTAAGACCCAAGAAAATTACATTTTTAACTGTGAGCAAAATAAAATACAAAAGATCCAAATATAACTGTGATACAAACAAGAAAATGAAATTTTGTATAAATTATCCTAGATATTATTCAAATATTAAAAAATAAGTCTTATTATCGATCGCCAAGATCTTTATTTCTTTATTAACTTTTCTAATGATTCAAATCACTGGTAATTTTTAAAATGAATCTCATATTAAACAGCAAAATCCCTTGAATAACTCTAGCGTATGATTAATATTAATTTTTAGGTTCACTTAGAAAAATCGCTAAAACTTAAAAACTATGAAACGTACTTCAAAAGTATAAACCGCATTTCAAAGCTTAGGAAACAGGCTTTTAAATGAACAAAACAAAATGTAAAGAAATCCATTTAGTTTGTATATAAAAGGGAAAGTGAAATATTATATGTATTGTAACGGTTATTAATTTTAGAAGTTTAGATAATAATCTTTTACGTTCATTTGTAAACCATAAACCACGAAAATCCCCATACCAATTTTAGTAATATTTAAGATAACTAGAACCTTTTAAAATAAGCGTTTATAAATTAGAGACGGAAACTCTTACCAAAATTCTGATTCTGAAATTGGAAGGAATTCCAAAACTACGAAAACTACCACACTTTCATAAAAATATTGAAAATATTTAATTTGATGATGACTTGTGTGCACACTAATGTGTGATTAATGTAAATTAAATAGTTACAAATAAAATAAGCTACGAAAATTTAGGCTGTAATTACACATCCGTAATTAAAAAAATATCAAATTGTTAAAGGTACTATAATTTGTGATTATCTTGGAACCTCATTTGGCATTGTTGAAGAAAAATTCCTTACTTTAATAGTTTTTTTTAAATACAATTCTAAAAGAAACACTCTGGCGTATGCTTAATATTAATTTAAGGTTATACAACAAAAATACTTATAACTTCTAAACTATGTTGATTTTTTTTAATATTTAAACTGCAATTAAAAGCTACTTTTATAGTTCTAAATAATTTTAAACAAAACTTTTGATTTATATAACACATAAATCAAATTTATATAACTTAAAAAATCTCTAAATATTCGATAAATGTTGAAAACACTCAAATCAATGACAATTTATTATTAAAATTTATATTACAATTTAATATTAAAATTTATATATTTATATATTTTCGTTATAAAGCAAGAATTAAAAAATTTCTCTTTCAGTTAAAGCATTTTTTTTAAATTAAATTTAAAACGAACACTTTCGCGTATGATTAATATTAATTATGAGGTTCATTTGGAAAACCTTCAATAACTTTAAAACCAAATAAGAAATTTTAAAAATTTAAACGGTTTCTCATAGCTAAGCAAATAGGCTTTTCAATAAAGTTTTAGAGTAAAAATCTTTGATGTAACCAATTCAAACATTTTAGATTTTATATTATTTTTTTATTTTAATAAATTAAATTTTCTTAAAATTTTCTGAAAAAAATTTGATATAAAGTTTAAAGTTTATAAACGAATTTTAATAAAAACTCATAATCTTTAAATTCTATATAATTTCTTATAACCTTTGTACAAAATAATGTAATAAACTCTATATTTTATATCGAAAATTAAACTTACCTTAAGCAATAAATTCTCTTATTTCTAAAACATATTTTATGTTATTTTTTTCTTCGGACTTTTACTTAAAAGCGTTTTTCTTTTGTATTTCTTTCCAAAAATTTCTCATTTCTATATCATATTTTCAAAGCACGTGACTCTGAAAAAATAAAAATAAAGCAAAAAGAAAAAAAAATAAGAAACTTATATATGAAATTATCTATATTATTTTTGGTAGTTTAATGTATTTACAACTATATTAAATTTTCTTAAAAGCACAAAAAATCGTTATAAATACAAACAGATAAGAAATAACAGAATTTATGTTTGTTAGAGATAAACAATTATATAAATGTGCACATGAGAAGAAAAATCCTAAAATTCAGAGACAAAGAACACACGTATGTGATACTGATTTTCTTTGGAGTCTTGTAAAAATGCCAGATGGCAATAAGAATTTTCTATAGAAGAAAAAACATGTTAGAATACTATATTCGGTAATGCCGAATCTTTAATACCCTCCACCATAAATGCATGTGAAGTAAATGTTTCGTTCACACACAGTCACAGACGTATACAATATGAAACAGTTTGTCTTAAATAAAACACAGGAACACTTAAGGAGTCATAAAATTACTTTTATTTTTAGCTGCAACTTTTTTCTACTGAACCGATTTTGATTTTTGGAATGATAATAAAGTACATTTCACTTTTATTATGACAAAACTTTATTATAATTTACTACTAATACTAAGCTTAGTGGTTGCCTCAGATATCGCTATATATCTTTTGATAGTCTGAACCAATTTTGATACTTTTTAACAGGAAACTTCTCAGGACTATAACAAATACTCAGGATATGATCGTGCCAAAAAGGGACAGAGAGACAGACGGACGTACCTAAATCGATTGTGATTTGATGCAAGAATATATAAACATCATGGGCATGTTTTCTTCTTTGCATTACTCACGGTAGTACAAAGTTAATATACCCTCTGTTGGTGAAGGGTATAAAAAAATAACCCTTTTTACATCATTTTATATTCATGCTCTACTCTATTTTCTTCTTTTCTCAAATTCTCACTATGTTTGTGTTCTTTAGAATTTTCAGCATTTTTGTTACGAAATAATAAACAGCAAATGAAAGAAAGGAAAAAAACCTTCAGGCATTTTTATCATTTTGGGTTATTATACCTTTTGGTCTTTCTTGTCTTTTGTTTAAACTCATAAAAGTCTTTTGTCTACTAAAAAAACAAAAAAACGAGAGAAAAAGAAAATACGAATCTCAACCAGTATCTTTTAATGTCTTTGAATAATCACCAAAAAAGAAAAACAACAACAACTGCACAGTTTCTATGAAAATGCTGCAAATGGGTGTAGGAGCAGGGAAGATAAAAGATTTACTTTAGATACACCAACAGTATATTTTTGTTACTTTGTCTTCTTCAGCTTTTTTTACCTTTTGTCTAAAGGCTTTTTCTATTCTTCTTTTCATTTTCTGTTGATTAAGATACTTTTGAGATTTTTTTCTTGTAGCTGTAGGTGTGTGATGTTGTAGTCTTTGTTTTTTTTTTTTGTTTTTTTTATTTAAAAATGTAAAAGAGAATTATTAATTTATGCCAAAACACGTTTATATACATTAGTTAAAGTAAACGTTATATCTTCTTCTTTAGTATTACGATAAAAATGTGTTATTTGTAAAATGACGAAAAGGAAGGGACTTTGTTGTCCTTAAAGTGTAATTGCCATTATTACTGTATATATAATAATAACGGAAAAATAAGTTCAGAAATGGTTAAAAACTCTTTAAATCTAGTTTAGATTCTAGTTCAGATTCAAATACGGATTCTAGTCCAGATTCCAAATGGAATTTTAGTTTAGACTTTATTTCAGATTCTAGACCAAATTGTGGCCAAGTTTCTAGTTAAAGTTCTAATTCAATTTCTAATTCAAGCTCTAATTCAGATTCCAGTTTACTTTCTAGTTCGGTTTCTAGAGTTCGGAAACTACTTCAGATTCAGGTTCAGATGTGAGCTCAAAGTCTAGTTTATATTCTGGTTCATATTCTAGTTCAGTTCAGATTGTAGTTCATATTCTAATTCAGATTCCAGTCAAAATTCTAGCTCAGACACTAATTCAGCTTATAGTTCAGATTTAGATTTTAATAAGAATTCAAGTTCAGATTCTAGGTCAGATAAAAGTTCAGATTCTAGTTCAGTTCTAATTCACATTCTAATTCAGATTCAAATTCCAGTCCAGATTCTGGTTCAGATTAAAGTTCAGATTCTTGTTCAAATTCTACTTTAGATTGTAGTTCAGATTCTAGTTCAGAATCAAGTTCAGATTCTAGTTCAGATTCTGGTTCAGTTTCTGATTCAGATTCCAGCTCAGGTTCTAGATTAAATTTTAGTTCAGAGTCAAGTTTACATTATTATTCAGAATCTAGTTCGTATTGTTATTCACATTCAAATTCAGTTTCTAGTTTTTTGTTCTAACTCAGATTCTAAATCAGATTCCAGTACAGATACAAATTCAATTATAGTTCCTCCCAGTTCATTCCTAATACCTGCCTTCTTTGGCTTAAAGTCTGTGAATTAATTTTCCCTTTAATGCAAACAGAAGAGAAGACCTTAAATATGTGCAAGTGTGGGGGATTCGAAAAATGTCATCATCATTATCTGTTTTACATTTTTTGTTGCTTTTTTGTTATTATTCGTTGTTGTCTTTCTCCTTCAATTGTCTTCCTGTTGTCTTTTTTCTCCCTTTAAGACGCTGTATATTTTATGTGCATCACTTATATTATTTTATTTCGGTTTCTTTTAACACTCTCTTAAATAATCACACCATAAAAGGAGTGAACCACCAGCAGCCATAAAAAGGGAGAATGGAGTTTAAAGAAGAGAGAGGGATATAAATATTTTACTCAAAATTACTTTGTTTGCAACTAAATGGGGATTATAGTATTTCACTTTATAGGTGGCTCAATGGGTTGTGGGTCTTCTTTCTTGTTTGGTTGTTTGTTTGTTATGTTTGGTTTGGTGCCAAGCAGTCTGAAGCCTATAAACAGAAACAACAACAATTATAATTAGTGTCTTTTGTTGATGTTGCTGTTGCTGCTGTTCTTATTGTTGTAAATACTGTGATGTCTGTTTTTGTATTTTGTCTGCTGACATTCTTCGCGCATCACAACCACATATGTATGAGTGCAAATGTTTGTAATCTGATTATCGAGTGTTTGTGTGAATGTGTTTTAAAGTGTATGCATGTGTTTGTTAAGCAAATTAACCTTAACCCTGACTGACTGAAAATAATACCATTTTCCGAACGAGACATAAAATCATAAAGCAAAACAAAATACTTAAATTGTTTTATGCTCCGGCGAAAAGTGAGAGAAGAGAGAGAGAGAAATTTAACTTCGAAGAACTAAAGAAAATAAATTTAGTCGTTTATGTCACAAGAAACTTATAATAAAGATAAAATTAAATGAGGCTTAAAATTAACCCTTTAAGGGTGATAAATATTATGGAGACATAGGAATTGTTAAAAATAACTATATATCAGTCAAACTAGAGGGCGCAGTTTCACCATTTTTAAACCTTTTTTAGTTATCAAGTCAAGTTTCCCTAGACTTATTTAGTAGCTCACAATTATATAAAACTTTTAACTCAATTTCTATACAGCGTCACCTAAATTTGTGTTTAATTCATTTCAAGCATGACTGGTCATTCATTACGTTTCAGACAATGAAGCGCTTTTTTTACCAAAAGCAAAGAAATTTGAAACTTTTATTTCTTGTATTTTTTTCGTTAAATTTAAAAATGTAATAAATTTCTTGAATTTATGCATGAAGTGTAAAGCTATAAAAATTTTAGCTCAAAAATAAAAAGAACAAAATCATGTGAAAGAAGGTCACTGGTGTTTGGTTTCCTCAAATGAAGAAAAAAAAACGAATAAAATTTCTTTAAGTTAAATAAAGCGGAAATTGAAACTTTTCGTTGGAAATCTAATCAGAGCATTAAAATATTTTGAAAGAAATTAAGAGAGAAAATAAACTTTTCACAAAATCCCATAAAAGGTTATCTCCGGAATTATGATGCATTCAAATTTATTTATACCCTACACCACTACAAGTGATGAGGAGAGTATATTAACTTTGTCATTCGGTGTGTAACGCTAAGAAGGAATCATCTCAGACACAGTAATGTATATAAATTCTTGGATGAAATCAAAATCTGAGTCTGTTCCACTCTCTGTCCGTCTATTCGTCTGTCTGTCTGTTTTGTTCGCCCGCCTATTGTTGGCACGCTCATATCCGCAATTTCCTTTTGAAAACCAGCAAAATCGGTTCAGTATTTTAAAAGATATAGAGCGATATCTAAGACATCATCTAGACTCAAGTAAAAACTTCGTAAATTTGTCAATTATAAATCGGCAAATTATAATGGATTTCTTCCATAACATGAAGTTATATGTACTTCATTACCCTTCCAAAAATGATCCAAATCGGTTGAAAAAATGTTATAACCGAAAATAAAACTAATTTTATGACTCACTAAGGGTTCCGTATTATATTTAATAAAAACTAAGCGTGTAAGTATGAAACAGAATGTATTTACTTCACACTTATTTAAGGTGGGGAGTATTAATGATTCAGCGTAGCTTAATATAGCATTCTGTCTCATTTTTACAATTCCATTTTTATTTAAAAAATCTATTTAAAAAATGAATTCATGTATTTTTTTTATAATTTAATAATTTAATTCTTTTTTATTACTTTTCTTAATTCAGACATTTTGATCACTGAAGCGTCATCATCAATTGTCATTTAGATTACAATTGAATTTGACATTTTAAAGAGAAACCGACATAAAAATGGATGATTGCGTATGAATGAATTGCAAAAGGGAATGAACAGACAACGCATATGCAGCCATAATGTGTGGTACTGTGTGAGTGTGTTTGTATGTGTGTGGTATTTAAATGTTAAAAACAGACTTTATGCATTGAAAATTTAAAATGACATTAATGGCACAAAGAAGAAAAAAAAAAACTCCGAAAAAAAAAAAAAATAAAATAAATTTAAAAATAATAAAGTGACAAAAAAGTGAAAATAATGGAAATAAAAATGTAAAAATTAAATTTTTTACTTTATTCAATTTCATACATAAATAAAGATTCTGAACATGAAGCTAAACCAAAGTCTAAATTATAGCCTGAATCAGAATCTGATTTAGAATTTGGACCAAAGTTTAAATTAGATTTTGAAATAGAATATAAAATAAGTAATTCATCTACAATCTGATATAGAATTCGAAATCTGAAATGACTTCAATAAGAACAAGTAAGAATACTATATTCGGCTGTGCCGAATATTCAATGCCACAATTGCGTGCAAAGTAAATTCGCCTCTGCAATACCATGGACGTTTTCTTAATGTTAACCAGAAACACTTAATGGAATTCCGTAAAGTATTTTAAATTTAGCTGCAGCTCTTGTTTACTAAAACCGATTTTGATCACATGGGTCCAAATAATTTGTATATTATAGTCAAAATTCCCCATTTTTTGATTTATAATAAATTTAACGAAAGTTCTTCTCTTAAATTTAGGAGATTGTCACAGATATCGTTCTATATTTGTTAATATACTGAACCGATTTCGCTGGTTTTGAAATCAACTTCCAGGACTATAGCAAATACCCAGGTCAAATTTTATTAAGAACTGTGAATTATTGTGATGTGAGCGATACACAACAGACAGACAGATTTTATATCGGATCAATTTTGATTGAGCAAAATATATATACATTAAGACGCTTGATAATTTTAGAACTACGTAAGAATAACAAAGTTAGTATACCCTCTTCAACCACTGTGGTGTAGGGTATACTAGAGCCTGAATAGTATCTTCACAAGAATCTGATAATATTAGGAAAAGGAATTGCGCGTAAATCTTGATCAGAATCTGAACAGAATCTTAAACAAGAAAATGAAAATGACGAGACACTGAACAAGAATTCGGATTCGAAAATCTACACTAGAAAATTAATTAGAACTAAAAATAAAAACTGTTATCTAAACAAGTAATCGATTTAGAACCTGAACAAGAGTTTTTACTATTAACGAGAATCAGAACTGGTATCTGAACAAGAATTTTAATAAAACTGTGAATACGAATCTAAAATAGATTCTCAAATATACTCTGAACTAAAAAACTAAGAAGAATCTGAATTAGAATTCGTACAAGAATCTGAAATATGAATTAGAAATAAATTCTTCAATCGGATTTAAAATCAAATCTAAACTAGAATTTGAAACTGATTCTGAAAATGAAATCTAAATATGAATTATAAATAACAACTTGTTTTGAATCTGAACTAGAATTTGAAATTTGAATATGAACTAAAATTTGAAAAAGAATATAAACTAGAATTTGAAATTGGAATCTAAACAAAGATCTCACTATAATCTGAACAGATATCTTAACTGGAATCTTAGCTAAAATCTGTAAATGTATTTAAACTTAAAATCAGAATAAGAACATGAACTAATATCGAAATTGTAACCTGAAATGAAGGAAATCTGAACTGGAATCTCAACAGGAATAAAATTTTGAAATCAATAAATACTAGAATCAGATTTAGAATTAGAGTCTAAAATAGAAACTGAATATAAATCCGCACTAAAATTTTAACTAAAATCTTACTTACAATTTAAAATCAGAATTAGTCGCCAACTCATAATCTGAACTAGGAATCTGATCTAAAATTCGAAGTAATATTTGAACTAAAATCTGAAATAATGATCTAAAATTGGATCTAAACTGGAACCTAAACTAGAATCGGAACTAAAATCTGTACTAAATTCCGAACTAAAATCTAAAATATGTATAACGTAAAATCTAAACTTGAAAAAGAACTAGAATCTAAATTGGAATCGGAACAAGAATTTAAACGAGAATAAGAACTAAAATTTAAACTGGAGTCTGAGAAATTTAATTAAAAACTGTAGTAGAATCCAAATTAAAATCTGAATTAGAAATGAACTATAATATAACTGAAATTCGAACTAGAATCTGAACCAACTTGTTTAAGGAATTTCAAGCCAATTTCAGGTTTTGGATATAAAACACTCAAAATGATGACAAATTCCCTTTATTTTGTTAATTAAAGGCTTAAGGGAACTAGAATATTTGGGTTTTAAAAAGGAAATTTAAAAAATGATCACGGAATTAGACTCTGGACTATATTATATTATTATGTATTACTTTTTTTAATATCTGATTTAAAAAACGATTGAGAATATTAAAAGAAACTAAACTTTAATTGAACTAGAATCTGATGTATATCTCCTAAAAGGGTCCGTACTAGAATCGAAACTAAAATCCAAATTGGCAAATAATTTAGAATCTTAATCAAAACATGAACAAATCTACAGGATAAATCGTTATTGATATCCTAACTAGAGACTCGACTACTAAGAATTTTTTAAGCTTTTCTAAATGTTATTTCTGTTTTTTATCCAATTTACGTGAATTTGTATATCATCCTTTTTTCCCTTAACAGTATAATATTCCTTCATATTTTCTAGAATTATTTTATACAATTTTATTGATATTCAGGAATTTTCGTCAAAAATGAGAGAACAAGGAAAAAAAATCATTTACACCCGTATGGTTTGCGTTCTTTTAGCTCGTGTTTCCTTTTATTTGGAGATTTGCATTTATTTTAAAGATTTACTTTGTCAAAATAAAGTCCTAGTTTTTATGTTTATACTTTGCACATGTGTATACGAGTGTATGTGTATGGTACACATACGCATACATATGCAAATTAAAAAATTGAGGGCATTCTTTTCATTCATATGAACATGTGCATTTGTATGTGTTTTGGTCTTTACATTTTTTTACTCTAAAATGTTTATAATTTTTTGTTGTGTTGGTGATGCTGAAAAACATTAACGTACAATATTTCAGTGAAAGAAACAAAATGAAGAGATACAATTTTTTTAGGCAAAAATTGATGATGAACGAACGTCTATTTACAGAACACACTCTCATATCTCGGAAATATTAACAAAAAATAAAGCAAAGTTAACTTTCACATCCATTCAGCAGCGTTAATACAACGTAAACCTCAATTATTTTGCATTTTCCAAAAGGAGTCCATATTTTCACTGCTCCATCTAACGAACAGTGCGTCTAAAATCTATACTGATGTTGGTGTTGGTGCTATAAAAAACACACTGTTTTACGTCTTTCCATAGCCACATCCATCATGTTCTTTATCAAGCACCAACCGCCTCTACTTCAATACACATGTCGTCGTTGTTATTCAGTGTGTTTTTTATTTGTTGTTGGATTTTTGTTTAGCTTTTCTGTTCATTCAAATTTAGCTGCTGTGTGCACTGTTGTCACATACAGGAGGAAATAAAGGATTTGGATTTATGAATGCATGACGGAACCAACAAGACTACAACCTGAACAAAAACCTGAACCAGAAACTTAACTAGAACTGAACTAAAAATTCACACTTCCGCTAAAAAATTATATTTTCATTGAAAATTTGAATTTTCACAAAAAAATTCACATTTTCACAAAAAAATTCACATTTTCACAAAAAAATTCACATTTTCACAAAAAATTCACATTTTCACAAAAAATTCACATTTTCACAAAAAATTCACATTTTCACAAAAAATTCACATTTTCACAAAAAATTCACATTTTCACAAAAAATTCACATTTTCACAAAAAATTCACATTTTCACAAAAAATTCACATTTTCACAAAAAATTCACATTTTCACTAAAAATTCACATTTTCACTAAAAATTCACATTTTCACTAAAAATTCACATTTTTACTAAAAATTCACATTTTTACTAAAAATTCACATTTTTACTAAAAATTCACATTTTCACATAAAATTCAATTTTCAATAAAAATTCACATTTTTACTCAAAAAAAATTCTTTTTCACAATAAATTCACATTTTTACAAAAAATTCACATTTTCACCAAAAATGCACATTTTCACCAAAAATTAAAATTTTTACAAAAAAAATTCACATTTCCATTAAAAATTTACATTTTCACTAGAAACTTAAAATTCGCATATTTGCTAAAATTCACATTTTAACTAAAAATTCATTACTTTTCGTTGGTTTTCTTTTGCTCTGACTGCATTTTTACATAAAACCCCTAAAATGTATGTGAGATTTTGGTTTCAGCCACAAAAAAGCTTAAATCTTTACTACATTTTGTTGTTGTTGATGGTTGTTGGTGGTGGGTAAATAAATGTTTGCGCATTGCCACCCTTTTACGTTGTTTTCTGCTTTTGATGTTGTCATGTACAAAAATGTGCAGCTTTCAGAAAAAAATACTGAAAACTTTTTTGACACACTTGAGTCAAAAAAAAGTAAATTGTGAATAACACACATACACACGAAATAGTAGATACCCCATATAAAAGCGCTTAGCAACATAAAAATTTCATGTTACTATTCGCGTGTATAATTCATATATTTTGTGTGATTCTTATTTAGTTTTTTTTTTTGCTCTTATTTCGGGGTTTTTTTTTTGTTTCTTACGTACAATTTTTCATATTGTTGTCAAGCATTTTTTGGTTCTTTACGTAACATAAAAATTCTTCCACTTTTTCTGAATATTTGTTGTATTTCTCTCATTTGGTAGATTTATGTTTATACCCTATACCATCGTAGAAGGTTAGGGCTATTCACATTATGATCAGTCCACAGATCGCAATTTTTGAGATACTTTCACCTAAGCGAAATTTGGCACAAGGTCCAAATAAACCTCTCCAAATATCACTTTTAAGGGCATACATCGCACATATACGTTGGTATTATAATAATAACAGGTGAAATTAAGATAAATATAAACAAAAATCTGTGTGAAAAATCATACGAGGGTTGGTTCATAATTTCTTGATGATTTCATATAACCCAGAAAAAAATTAATTTTAAAATTCATAATTTATCATAGATGTCAGTGTTACAATAACGTATTGCAAATTATACGAGGGTAGTTCATTAATTTTTCGTAAATACCATTTTATACCAACAATGTGGTGTAGGGTATTAAATCTGTCTGGCTTGAACGACTATACATTCTTACTTGTCTTTTTGAAAATGTAGGTTTTTAATTTGTCAGGGTCTATCTGAAATCTCTTTTTATATATACAGAAAACTTTGTTGTTTGTATTAAAAACCGAGTGGTGTTTAAACAACAATCATGTTGTTAAGTTGTTGTTTTTGTTATTTTTATATTCTCAGCTTTATTTCATAAATAAGGGTTTTATAAAAATATATATATTTAATGCTGGTAGTTTGAAAAGAGAAAATCAGCAGTATTTATTCTATAACGGTGGTTTTAAAATTGAATTTCCTTTATAAAACTTTTAATGTCATTTTATAAAAAAAAAACATATTGAAGTTGAGGTTGTCAAAAAACTGCCTCAAAATATCAAAATTTTTTTTCAAAATATTAGTAAATCCAGACGTGACATGCTGCCAAATTTATCTTAAAAGAAGTCGTATCTATATGATTAAGCAGAACTAAAAGCCTTTCCAGCGATCAAAAATTTCACGAGGATCGATTCATAATTCCTAAACCGATCCAGAGATAGGAGAGATGATCGTTATCCACATTTTCATAAAAAAATACAGGAGATCACGAGACACATGTTTAAAAGAGTGATGATCTTGTGCCATATTTTCAAAAAGATAGTTTCTGAGGTGTTATTTCTGTAGAAAGAAGTGGTGATCGTATATCACATTATTATGAAGAACATAACTGCGATACTGTGGCACATTTTCATACAGAAAAAGTGGCGATATTTAGCCACATTTAAATGTTAAATATAGTGGCGATCATAAGATATATTTTCATATAAAAAAGTAGTGGCGATCGTTAGCCACATTTTCATATAGAAAGCAGAACGTGAACCAAATTTCCTTATAAATTAGTTATGATCGCGAGCTGCATTTTCATATAGAAAATGGTGGCGATCCTTATCTACATTTTCGTATAGAAAATAGTGGCGGTAGTGAGCCCCATTTTTATATAGTATTTATTAGCGATCGTAAGCAATATTTTTATAAAGAAAACAATGGTGATCGTGAGCCCATTTTTGTCCCGTTTGTGAACGACATCTTTATATTGAAAATAGAGGCAAAACATTTTCATATAGAAAAAAACGACGATCGTAAACTACATTTTCAAATGAAAAATAGTTGCGATAGAGAATAACATTTTCAAATGAAGAAAATGCACGAGATGTATAACTGTAGAAAAAATGAAGATCATGATCCAATTGTCCTATTTCTAAAAAATAGTGACGTTTGTAAACCACACTTTCATATAGAAAATATTGGTGTTTATGATATCTTTATGTAGCAAATGGAGGAGATCATTAGTCATATTTTTATATGTCGATCGTGAGACAGATTTTGATAAAAAATTATTAAAATCGACATTATTAACCTGTACTCCCAATAAAAGTACAAGAATTTCTGTATTCATCAGAAAAGAATTAATGCCCTTTTCCCTTATACAGTTACAAAATTTAAGGTATAAAAATGAAATCTCAAACACTGTATGTCCACTAATATCCAACAACAAAAAATTCCTTTTTTTTATTTTGATCCCAAACAAAATATTTGATAAGAAATAAAAAAATAAAAATTAATCCTTTTGTGATTATTTTCTCTCTTTTGTTCAAAATCAAAAGCCTACTGTGCTTTATGACAGCAACAAGCCTGGTTGACAACAGGCCTCACTACTGGTGTCGTCTGTTGCTACTTGTATTAAGCAAATAGCTTTATAGCAAACTGCTGCTATTGCTGCTGCGTTTTATTCAATCTCTGTTGTTTTCATTTCGCTTTTTTTCATTATACAAATATATGGGCTTTTAATATGCAACATCACATACAGGAAGTGTTACTTAAAAGATGATAAGTATAAAGGAAATCAGCATACAAAAACACTCAGACACACATATATAAAATCACATACACACATACATTAATATTAAAAAAAATAAATTCTTATAATAGCATGTGGCGAATAAAGAGAATGTTTTTAAGTATATTTTATACGAGTGTTGCATTAATGAGGATTTAAATTGTTAAAATAGCTTTAATTTAAGCTGATTTACAAAAAACAATTTGCATTAAAAATAGAAAGGGAAATTGTTATCAGTACAAAAAAAATTAATGTTAAATATTGCTGCAAATAAAATAATTCAGCATACTAAATTGTATTTGTTTTACTTCTAAAAATTTCAAAAAACAAAATTATTTTTGAATTTTTGGAAACGCATATTTTGGAAATTCTGCTAGCGGAATTTTTCACACCCTCTTACCACCCTTAAACATCAGCACTAAATTTTCTATAGGAAATATTCTATTTTTCTATAGGAAGTATTCTAAAGGAAATAGTGGCGATCATGAACGACGTGCCATAGTAGCAATTATTAGCCACGTCTTCTGGAGAAAATATGTTTTATGCTTTTATATAGGAAAATCGGGTGATGATCATTAAAATTTTCTTTTTCTAGCCAATGAGTATCAAATTTTTTAAACGAAAATTATGTGATGTTCACCATAATTATCAATAGGAAATTAGATTGTGAATATTACACTTTTCTATACGATCGAAAAAAAAGTATACAGAAAATTTTTGGTGACGATCGAAAATTTTCTATAGACAATATTTTCTATAGAATAATAACGATAATATTTTTCTATAGAAAATATCTGGCGTCGATTGATAATATTTTTTTATAGAAAATATCTGGCGTCGATTGATAATATTTTTTTATAGAAAATATCTGGCGTCGATCGATAATATTTTTTTATAGAAAATATCTGGCTCCGATCGATAATATTTTCTATAGAAAATATCTGGCGTCGATCGATAATATTTTCTATAGAAAATATCTGGCGTCGATCGATAATATTTTCTATAGAAAATATCTGGCGTCGATCGATAATATTTTCTATAGAAAATATCTGGCGTCGATCGATAATATTTTCTATAGAAAATATCTGGCGTCGATCGATAATATTTTCTATAGAAAATATCTGGCGTCGATCGATAATATTTTCTATAGAAAATATCTGGCGTCGATCGATAATATTTTCTATAGAAAATATCTGTCGTCGATCGATAATATTTTCTATAGAAAATATCTGTCGTCGATCGATAATATTTTCTATAGAAAATATCTGTCGTCGATCGATAATATTTTCTATAGAAAATATCTGTCGTCGATCGATAATATTTTCTATAGAAAATATCTGTCGTCGATCGATAATATTTTCTATAGAAAATATCTGTCGTCGATCGATAATATTTTCTATAGAAAATATCTGTCGTCGATCGATAATATTTTCTATAGAAAATATCTGTCGTCGATCGATAATATTTTCTATAGAAAATATCTGTCGTCGATCGATAATATTTTCTATAGAAAATATCTGTCGTCGATCGATAATATTTTCTATAGAAAATATCTGTCGTCGATCGATAATATTTTCTATAGAAAATATCTGTCGTCGATCGATAATATTTTCTATAGAAAATATCTGTCGTCGATCGATAATATTTTCTATAGAAAATATCTGTCGTCGATCGATAATATTTTCTATAGAAAATATCTGTCGTCGATCGATAATATTTTCTATAGAAAATATCTGTCGTCGATCGATAATATTTTCTATAGAAAATATCTGTCGTCGATCGATAATATTTTCTATAGAAAATATCTGTCGTCGATCGATAATATTTTCTATAGAAAATATCTGTCGTCGATCGATAATATTTTCTATAGAAAATATCTGTCGTCGATCGATAATATTTTCTATAGAAAATATCTGTCGTCGATCGATAATATTTTCTATAGAAAATATCTGTCGTCGATCGATAATATTTTCTATAGAAAATATCTGTCGTCGATCGATAATATTTTCTATAGAAAATATCTGTCGTCGATCGATAATATTTTCTATAGAAAATATCTGGCGTCGATCGATAATATTTTCTATAGAAAATATCTGGCGTCGATCGATAATATTTTTCTATAGAAAATATCTGGCGTCGATTGATAATATTTTCTATAGAAAATATCTGACGTCGATCGATAATATTTTTTTAAAGAAAATATCTGGCGTCGATCAATAATATTTTTCTATAGAAAATATCTGGCGTCGATCGATAATATTTTTCTATAGAAAATATCTGGCTTCATCATTAATATTTTTTTATAAAAAATATCTGGCGTCGATCGATAATATTTTTCTGTAGAAAATATCTGGCGTCGATCGATATTTTTTTCTATAGAAAATATCTGGCGTGTGGGAAATTGTTTATATATTTGAATTGAAGTAAATGTTATTTTATCTCCATTTAAAACCAAAATAATCTCCTTTTTTAATGTTTATCTTCAATTGTTATCTTTTTCCAGATATAAGGAAAACTGTTATTATTATTTTACCTTTTTGACATTTGAAGTATATGAAAGAAATCCTTTTGACATTTAAACATGTAAATTGTTGCCAAGCATTATGTTTGGCACGAGTTTAATTTTAACAACAATAACAACAAACATCAGTACAGCTGAACCAACAAAAACAAAAACGAGAATGACATACACCCAGTAAACAAGCAAACATAACAGAAACCAACAAACAAACAAACTTACACTCTTAAACAATAGTAAAGTTGTTGACCCTTATTTGTATAGAAAAAAATCGTTGGAAAAAATATTTAACTGCAAAGACAATCAAAGACTTTATAATGAGAAAGAGACGGTGAGGGGAACAAGGAAATGTACTAAGACAGATAACGATTTACAACAACAGGGTACAAGTTGATTTTTTCTTTTTTATATAAATTACAAATAAGGGAAGTGTTTCTTTTCACTTCTTCCAAAAGAAAACACACAATATAAAAAGTTGAATAAAACAGCAGGGAAAACAGGTATGACAAACATTAAAATTTTTAAATTCTATAGAGAAATCTGAAAGTATTGGAAGGTAAAATAACTAAAATCCCAGTTTCTTCTATTTGTGCGATTTCTTAAGCCCCAAAATTTACTTCTCTTTTTTTAAAATTTGTAGCCAGAATAGAGAGAGGGAGGACAAACAGCTTTACTTCATTATACAAACACAAGACTTTATCTTATTGTTTCCAAAAGCTGACGTTTGGGGTCACAACACTTCATAATACACATGAATAAAGATCTCAAATAAAAGAAGAATGTTATGACAAAAAAAAATATGACAAAAAGCGGAAAAGAATGTGTTGTTTCTATTTTGAAATGTAAAGACAAACCGCCTACATAA
Source organism: Cochliomyia hominivorax (assembly GCA_004302925.2). Lineage (NCBI taxonomy): Eukaryota > Metazoa > Arthropoda > Insecta > Diptera > Calliphoridae > Cochliomyia > Cochliomyia hominivorax. The sequence goes on along the minus strand of PYHX02000158.1, from coordinate 97,147,689 downwards.
CAAACTCATCATGTACAAACACACACATACAATAGCATACCTTGTACATACATATACACTTAAATATTGGATCAAAGATTTGCTTCATTTTAATAAAATTTTATGCACAACACCGGTGACTAAGTGAAGGAATACATGAATGAGTGACTAGGCTAAAGTGAGTGATGGCCGCACATAATGGATACTCCACAATTTTTTTGCACACACACACACACATCACGACATATAAACTCGGGCTACTGTTTTAGTAATTTTTCAAAATTCACATGCCTCCAAAAGAAAGGAAGTGAAAAAGTAAATTCTTTGATATTAAATTAGGAGAAGTAATGCCCAAGATGGAAACGATTTTCCATAAAAAATATTAAAAACATAGTTCAGTATTAGATCAGTTGTAGTTGATTTCTAATTCAGATTCCAGTTTAGTTTTTAGTTAAGTTCCAATTCAATTCTAGTTCAGTTCTAGCTCAGTTCTAGTTCAGTTCTAATTCAGTTCTAGTTCAGCTTTTAGTTCAAATTCTAGTCGAGTTCACACTCAGTTCTTGTTTAGATTCTAGTTCAGTTTCTAGTTCAGATCCCAGTTCAGATTCTACTTAAGATATTAGTTAAGATTCAAGTTCAGATTCTAGTTTATTTCTAGTTCAGTTCCAGTTCAGAGTTTAGTTCAGGTTCCAGTTCACATTCTAGTTCAGATTCTAGCACTACCTGAAGATAGTATTTTGGTTTAGATTCTGGTTCACGCTCTACTTCAGATTCCAATTCAAATTCTCGTTTGGATTCTAATTCAGATCTAGTTCAATACTAAGAGTATATAAATCGCCACCATATTTTCTACAACGAATATTGCATATGGCTCGAATAGAAATATTTTTATTATTTTAAATTTTTGATTCGGACATTACTTTTTCTCAGTCCCTTATTGAAATTTTTACTTTGTCATGTCTCCCTACAATGAATTTGCATGTTAAGGCATGCTTTTTTCGTTGTTGTCGTTGTTTAGGGCCCCAAAACTAAGCCTTTAGGTTGATGGCACAATAAAATAGGATTTTCCTATTTTTTACAGGAAGTCAAGCATGTAGAGAGAGGAAAAAAATATGAGATAAAGATAAACATAGAACAATAAAGCTAAAGTTTTAAAGCAATTTTTATTCATAAAAGCTGATAGAAAAAGTAACTAAAAAGAGGTTAAATTTTATATATAACGAAAACTTGTGACTATAAAATACAAAAAAAAAGTGAGTTAATCCGAGTGACAGAGGAAATGTGTTACAAATAATTGGATAAAGAAAAAATAACGAATAAATGGGATTCTCTATTAAAGACTTTAAAGAATCTTTTATATTTAAAATTGATTTTAAAGCGAATTTTCAATGAGATTTTTTCGTGCCCCAAACATGAAATTAAGAATCTTTTTTATTTCTTCTACAAAAATCAATTTTAATAGTTTTTCTGTATTTTATTATAAATATGATTTTTTTTTAATATTTTTGTCTGCTTTTGTCTTTATGACAACTGTCACGTTTACGAAAATGTCAAAAGTTTCAATTGTCAACGGTCACTAAGACAAAAAAATAACTAAAATTTAGAAAAATATAAAGAAAATGTTAAAATGGAGAAGAAGAAGAGGATTGGAGAAATATGTTTCTGTTTTATTTATTATTATTTTACATTTTTTTTAGAAAATGTCATGTCAAAAAGTCTTTTATACTTTAACATTTTTTCGTTTACTCTTTTTTTCTTCTTCAGCTTCAACTATTTGACAATTAACAAAACAACACTTCAGGGTATAGAAATGATAAAACAAATATAATAAATATTTTGTTAAAAGAAAGAGTTAAATAAAAATGACAGGTTAAGAGAAAAAAATTGAAAAAAGTTTAGAAGAAACAAAAAAAGTTTAAAAAAGTTACATAAAAATTTCTAATGACGATTTTAAAATAGAACTGAACTATTTGAGTAAGAAAAAAGAAAGAGTTCTGAACTAAAATCTGATTTAGAATTTAAACTAGAAAGTAATTAAACTAAAAAAAAAAAAAACTACAACTGAACTAGAACTGAAGTAGAACTGAACTGAAACTGAACTAGAACTAAAACAGAACTGAACTAGAACTGAACTAGAAAAGAACTAAAACTGAACTAGTACTGAACTAGAACTGAGCCAGAACTGAACTAGATAAAACTAAATTAGAATTTAACAAGAACTGGACTAGAACTGAACTATAACTGAACAAGAACTGAACTAAATCTGAGCTAGAACTGAGCCAGAACTGAACTAGAACTGAACTAGAACTGAACTAGATCTAAACTAGAACTGAACTAGAACTGAGCTATAAAATAACTAGAACTGAATTGGAACTGAACTATAACTGAACTTGAACTGAACTAGAGCTGAACTAGAACTGAACTAGAACGTAACTAGAACTGAACTAAAATTGAACTGAAACTGAACTAGAACTGAACCAGAACTGATCTAAATCTGAACTAGATCTAAAACAGAACTGAACTAGAACTGAACTAGAAAGGGACTAAAACTGAACTAGTACTGAACTAGAACTGAGCCAGAACTGAAGTAGAACTGAACTAGAACTGAACTAGAACTGAACTGAAACTGAACTAGAACTGAACTAAATCTGAGCTAGAACTGAGCCAGAACTGAGCCAGAACTGAACTAGAACTGAACTGCAAATGAACTAGAACTAAACTAGAAAGGAACTAGAACTTAACTGGAACTGAACTAGAACTGTACTGTAACTAACTAAAACTAGAACTGAACTAAAACTGAACTGAAACTGAACTAAATCTGAGCTAGAACTGAGCCAGAACTGAACTGCTACTGAACTAGAACTGAACTGCAATTGAACATGAACTGAACTAGAAAGGAACTAGAACTGAAGTGGAACTAAACTAGAGCCGAACTTAAATTAAGCTAGATTTGCACTAGAACTGCTTTATTTTCCTTGTACTAAAGCTTCTAATTTATTACTTTAATTTTACTTTAAGAACACATATGTTCATCATTTCAACTTTAAGTTAATAATTTTGTTATGTATTATACAACAACTACATACATTTTATGATTATTTTAACAAAAAATAAATAACATTAGTGTTCAGCAGACCGTTATTATTGTCATCATCATATTAAATTATAAATTGTTAACCAACAAAAAAAACTGCAAAAAAAATCATAACTGAGAATCATAAAACTCATAGAAATTGAGGAAAAGGATAGCAAATATTTAAGACTGTGGTATTATGAGATGAAAGGGACTCTATAAGTTTAAAAAAATATTAAAAATAATTTAAAAACAATATAAATTTTAAAATATAAAGATGTGTTTTTCAAAAAGAATGTTGGTGGTGAAAAAATCGGAGAGTAATCAATATTTCTATTCCGTGATTAATTTTATAAAAATCCCATTAATGGTTGAAGTTTTAGAAATATAATGCAAAAGAAATAAAATTAAAAATTGTGAACTATTAAAGATTTATTAGGGTTTTAAAGCCATAAAACATAAATTAATATCAATCATACGTAGTGGAGTGCAAATTTTAAAAAGCTTTAAATTACTTGCAAGTGAATGAAATTTTGTAAATTTTATTTCATGAATTTAAATAAAGGACATCAAATGGCTTCTGTGGTATAGATCAGTTTTAATTTTGGACTTCCAACAATCAGACATAAAGTGTTCGAATTGCGTCTCCTTTTAAATCACTGTTCTCCATTTAGTTGATGATTTAGTTGCATGGTTAGATAAATGAAAGTATAATATTTTGTTCTTCTTCTTTTCAGTTATGAATTTGTTTATTTGTTGCCTTTAGAGTTATGATGATACATTCACATATGCATGTTTAAACATGCACAAGTCTGTATATTTATTTTGTACTTTTATTCAACATAAAATATTTATTCCTTTTTTTATTTTGAAAAACATAAAAAGGAGAAAATAACTTTAGTTCGTTTAGCAACATTTACAGTAGAGTTGTAGACAGAAGAGGTTCGTGGAAAAGAAGCTGGTAGTTTGTGTCTGTTTCTCCTCTATTTTAAAGTCTTTTTTTTTTTTTTTTTTTTTTTGAACTCCCCAACCACATTGACATTATAAGACTCATATGTCAATATAACTAAAGGCATTCGGTATTCTTCTGTTCAGTTTTAGTTTTCTGATTTCAGTTCTTTTTCTTCTCCTCCCTGGTCATCATCATTATTATGTAGTTTTCTTTCATTTTTTAATGTTTTAACAAAAGCTTTATCTCTTTTCTCCCCTTTCTCTCTGCTTTTTTTGCCAACACAAAAAGTTTTTGTTAAAATTGTTTAATTTAGCGTAAGAAAAAAATGAAGAAATGAAAGCAAAAACGAAGAAAGAAATAAATTTCGAGCATAAAAATATATAAAAATACAACTAAATTTAAAGTGTTGCTTATAAATCTGGTGTTTATTAAAGTTAAATGGTTTAAATTATAGATATTTTATTTGAAAGGATACAGGACAAAGGAAACGAAAAATCAAATAGAAAAGAATCTATAAAATGAGTACAAAGGATGCAAAAGGTTTCATTAGAAAAGGTTTCCCTTTATGAATAAAAGGGATTTTTATATAACACATTTTTAAACCTTTCATATCATATACCTTTCTAATTTCTTTAAAATTCGTTTTCCTTATAAATATGTTTGCAACAGTTTGAATTATTATCAATCATACGTTCAGTAGCACAAATTAAGAAAGAAAAATCTCAATGAAAACAACTGGGAAATTTAAGAAATAAGTTAATTTTTAGTTAAAAAAATAATAATTATTGATAAATAAAAATCAAAGTTAAAATTGTAGTATTTTTATATTTTATCTCTTCTAAAAATTAAGATCATTCCACCTTGCAGTTCAGAGTCATACTCTAGAGATTCTAGTTTAAGTTCTACTTCAATTCTAGTTTAGTCCACTTCTAGTGTAGCTATAGTTTCATTCTAGTTCACTTTCAGTTTAGTTCTAGTTTGGTTCTAGTTCAGTTCTAGTGTAGTTTTAGTTCAGTTCAGCCCAATTCTTGTTCAGATTCTAGTTTCGACTCAAATTCAGATTCTAGTTAAAATTTTAATTCCTTTTCTAGTTCAGATTCTCTTTCAGATTTAGAACATATTCTATTTCAGATTCAACTTCAGCCTCCAGATCAGATTCAAGTGTACATTCTTACTCTGATTCTAGTTAAGTTTTAGTTCAGTTCCAGTTCAGTTCAAGTTCAGTTCAAGTTCACTTCAAGTTCAGTTCAAGTTCAGTTATAGTTCTGTTTTAGTTCAGTTCGAATTTAGTTCTAGTTCAGTTCAACTGAAGTAAAATCTGAACTAGATTCTGAGCTTTCTGCACAAAAATCTGGAAACTGGGACTGAGAAGCACTGATCTGGAATCTTATTTGTCACTAATCGGAATAACATAACCTGTTTCTGTATGTCGAACGAAAACTCAAGCGAATGAAAGCCAGTTACTTGAATTTCTCTATCTACGAGGCTTTCGTTCGCATAGACTTACGTTACTTGTTACGTTTTAAAAAAATTAAGTTATAACAGATTTCAAAATTTTCAGGTTTTTGTCATTTTTTTTGTGAAATGTAGTAAAAATGCTACAAATCCGTTTGAACAAAAAAGGCAACAATGTTTGAACAAATAAAATATGCAAAAAATAACAATATGAAAAACAAAAACAATTCGGGGAAAAATTGTTTTGATAAAATTAGCAGTACTTGAAAATATGGTGTAGTTTTATAGTTTTTCATTCAATTAGTCAGTCGGTCGAAAGCTTAAATGCAAGTGACCGATTTCGAGATCTCAATTCGAGTCGTTCGAAATACAGAAATCCAATTTTGTATGAAAACTCTTACTTTTTTGTTCGACTCATTGTTCGAATAGATGACAGTTATACGAATTTATAGAAACTCAAATCAGGTTTCTTTCGCTCGACATAGAGAAACTTGTCTTGTCTAAAATATCAACTTGATTTTTGGATTTGAAATGAGAGTATTTTAGGTTTTGTAAATATATTGGATTTTAAAAAATATTGATTCGTTTAATATTAATTTACTGGTCAGTTCTTTATGCAGCTTTATGTTGCACATCATGCAATTGTTATCCATTTTTTGTAATATTACAAGTCATTGAGAATTCTAATGTTATAGAAAATATTGCCTTGCAAAATTGCTATTTCAATGCATTTCGAACAAAATAGTAAAAACTATAAATGACTGCTAAAGAAATTTTCATTCACGACAATAACAATTTGTAACATGCCATTGCCTTTGATAATTTTTGCAATTCTTTTTATTTTTCAGTAACAACAATTGTACACATAATATTAGGGTGGTACAATTTTTAATAGAAATTAATATATGAAATTTCATTAATTTAATGAAAATCATTTGAAATATAATTACAATCTTTACTTATGAGACCCAATTTAACATTTCATGTTAGTGAAGATTTTGATTTACAGTAAAAATTCATTTTCAGGTTGATCCCTAATTTTTATATTTGTCACATATTTTTCTGTAACTACAATGTAAAAATTGTAATAGTAAAAATAGAGAAAAAGAGGAAAATGAAACAGAAAAAAAACGAAATTGGTTTTAATGGTACCTGCAATGCGTGCCACTCAACAAAACTGCAGCCAATTAAGACTGCTTGACAACACAATTGTTGCAAATAAGCTTTCTATTGTAATACTAGTCTGTCATACTACAACACACATATGCCCTCACACACACACATAGTATATCATACACTTTCTCTGTAACCTTTATCACCTCCCTTTTCCCTCTCTTTGTTCCACTATTCTTTTTTCATCTATATTTTCTACTTTGTTGTAGATTCTTCCAAAATGCTAGAAAAAGAAGAAAAAAGATGAAAGAATTTTCTATGAACTGTAATGAAATTCATACAGTTAAAAATAGTTAGAAGAGCTACATTACAAGTTAATAGCTAATTTTTATTTTCAAACATTTTATATGAACATGTTTTTTGTTGCCGCTGTTATTGTTGTTGCAAGCATATCATATTGTTTGCAACAATTGTTACATGTCAACAATAATAATAAGTAGGAATATTTAATATGAACGTGATTATTATATTAAAAGATCTTGACATTTGACTACAGAGGGGAAATTTTAGATTTTTAACGAATAAGAGACGAAATGGAGGATTTTTTAAAAGTAATGAAAATTGTCAAGGATTCTGTTTCTAAAAAATTATGATAATTGGAGATTATTTAAGCACAAATAATAAAACCCCATCAAAATACTTTCTTCGGTTTGGGGTTTTGCTTATTTCAACTTCAATATTCATATTAGTTCATCAACTTAATATATAGTTCATATATAGTTTAGTTCAGTTCTAGTTCAATTCCAGTTCAGTTCTAGTTCAATTCCAGTTCAGTTCTAGTTCAGTTATAGTTTAGTTCTAGTTAAGTTCTAGTTTAGTTCTAGTTCATCTGTAGCTCAGTTCTAGTTCAGTTTTAGTTCAGTTCAAACTCAGTTCTAATTCAGTTCTATTTTAGTTCTAGTTCAATTCCAGTTCAGTTCTAGTTAAGTTCTAGTTCATCTGTAGCTCAGTTCTAGTTCAGTTTTAGTTCAGTTCAAGCTCAGTTCTAATTCAGTTCTATTTCAGTTCTAGTTCAGGTCTAATTCAGTTCTAGTTTAGTTCTAGTTCAGTTTTAGTTCAGTTTTAGTTCAGTTTTAGTTCAGTTTTAGTTCAGATCCTGTTCAGTACTAGTTCAGTTCTATATCACTTCCAGTTCAGTTCTAGTTCAGTTCTATTTCAGTTCTAGTTCTAGTTCAGTTTTACTTCAATTCCAGTTCAGTTCTAGTTCAGTTCTAGTTTAGTTCAAGTTCAAATCTAGTTCATCTGTAGTTCAGTTCTAGTTCAGGTTTAATTCAGTTCTAGTTTAGTTCTAGTTCAGTTTTAGTTCAGTTTTAGTTCAATTTTAGTTCAGATCCTGTTCAGTTCTAATTCAGTTCTAATTCAGTTCTAGTTCAGTTCTATTTCAGTTCTAATTCAGTTCTAGTTCAGTTCTAGTTCTAGTTCAGTTCTAATTCTGTTCTTGTTCATTTGCAATTTTAGTTCAATTCCAGTTCTAGTTCAATTATAGTTCCGTACATCTTTCTATCTCGTACATTTTTATCAGTCCCCTTAAACTTTTATAAAATAAATCGTTTTAATTAAACGTTTAATATCCAACATTAAAATTTAACACTATAAAAATAATATAAGTTGAAGAAACACAAAAAAAGGCATAAAAGCGGAAACGGAAACTTGCGTTTAACCAGAGCAACAAAATTGGCAGCAGTTCATTACCAGTAAACTTGTGTTTCTACTCTTTTGCCGAAAAAAAAAACAAATTAGAAAAAGAAATGTTTGTATCTTTAAGTCCTTTCGACTGTTATCAAGAATTTGTGTAGCACTTAATATCGCCAGAAACAACAACAACAACTAAAAATTAAGTTTTGTGCTGACGACAAACCACAAGACAAGAAAACAATTTGGTTTTTATAGATAAAACTGGTTGACAACAACACGAATATTAAAGCGTAAAACAAAAAGGACACACAAGAAGTGTAGCGTGTTTTGAAGACCACAAAAACATAAGCGGAAAATCAAAGACATAAATAAAGAAATGTAATTGGAGAGTGAGAAAAATAATGGGGAATATAACCAGGCGGAACCGCGTCCTAAAAACTGAACTAAATGCCGAATTTTTACTTAAATTTGTATAACTTTAAACTTGAACATGAATTATAATCTTAAATATGAACAATATACTGGTCCAGAAGCTGTAATAGCATCAGATCTGAGATCTGATTCAAAATTTGTATTTTTTGATATAATCTGAGGTATAAACTGAACAAGAATGTAGAACAGAAACTGAAGTAGAAATTCAAAAAAAAAAAAAAAACATAATCTGAACTGCAACTTGATTTAAATTCTAAACCATAATTTGAATCTGAACTGAACTATAATTGAAACAAAAAAAAATAATCTAGAACTGGAATCTGGTGTGGAGTCGTAGCTAAAATCTATACAATAGATCTGAACCAAAATCTTAGCTTAAATCTGAATAAGAACTTAACCAGCATCTGAACTAGATTCAAAACTACAACCTGAACTGGAATTTAAACTAGAATTTAATTGAACGTGAACTTGGAATTCGAACTAGAATCTGAATCAAAATATGAACTAGATTCTGAGCTAGAATCCGAGTTAAAATTTGAGCAAGAATGTGGACCAGACCCGGAACCTGCACAGGAATCTGTTTAGAATTCTAAACTAGAATTTTACTTGGAATCTTATCTCAGATCTGATCTTGAATTTGAAGCAGAATCTGAACTGGAATCCGAAATACATTCTGAAATAGAATCTGATCTAGAATCAGAACAGGAATCTGAACTAGAATCTGAAATGGATTTTAAACCATAATCTAAACCAAATTTTAAAATATTTTAACAAGAAACTTAACTGGAAAATGAACTAGTACCTGAGTAAGAATCTGAACTGGAATCTTGATTAGAATCTGAACTTGAATCTGCAGTATTAATGATCCAGAATCTAGATTGGATTGTGAATTGGAATTTGAATCTAAACGTGAGCTCGAATCTTAACGAGAATCTGATCTGTATTTTGAACTTGAACGTGAACTAGAATGTGAACCAGAATCTGAAATCTGAACTAAATTATGAACTAACATCTGATCTAGAATATGAACTAAAATCTAAACCAGAATCTGAAAAGAATCTTTACCAAAACCTGAAATGGAAATCTAACCTGGAATCTGACCATGAATCTGGACCGAAAACTGCACTAGACTTTTAACTACAACTAAACTACAATCTAAACAAGTATTTGGTACTGAATCTAATCTATTCGTTACCCTGGCAGATTTATTGATTGATCCAGTTAAAAAGGGTTTCATCTTTGGTAAATCATTTTATCTGAAAACCACATCAAGGTGCGCAAAAAGAAACAGTTTTGTTGAGCAAACTCACACACACACAGACAAAATCGAAAAGTAAACAAAACTTCTAAAGGAAAAAAAGAAGGAAATCAAAAGAAAAACTATTATTACTTTGGTTAGTGTCTGAGCCAACATTGGAAAACCAATTTAGTGTATCTTTTTTTTTTTTTTGGGTGAAAAGCTTCCAGATACAAAATCTACACTTTAGGATGTTCTCAACAACAACAGAAACAAAAATAAATAAAAGAAAACTCACACACACACACACATACAAATGAAGATAAGAAATAACAGAATTTCTGGTTTCCTACAAAAGACAGCAAAGAAAAACCGTTAAAGTGGTAAAGCTTAGTTGCCGTTTGGGTTTCACTAGAACATAAGTGTGATAGTATGTGTGTCTGTTTGAGCAGCGCTTAAGCAAATACTGATTATATGCGAACTTTAACATCAGGTGTAGATTATTAGCCAGACTTATGGCACACAGATAATCATTATTATTTCTTTTCTTCTTTTTTTTATTCTTTATGCCTTTTTTGATTCAGAAATTTTTGCTTATTTTATCTGATTTTTAACTGAAAGAGCAACGAGAGAAAAAAGTTCTAAATATGTTTTTTCTTTTTGTTTCTTTTATTATTATTTTCTTATTATTGTTGTTGTTATTGTTTGTGTTGTTTACGGAAAAACTTAAAGTAGATTATTTCTTGGATTTTTTTAAGAATCTTTTTTTTTTCTTTCTTTTCTTTTCTTTCTTCAGAAGAGGGCTTTACCTAAAATTCTAGTGGCTCTTAGAAAAACAATAGAAATTCTTACCTTTTTTTTCAGTGTTGTTGCTCTTATTTCTGTTGTCTGTTAAATATTTCTTGGATAAAATAAAATACAAAAGTATTGAATCAGATTATTTGAAGTTTTTGTTGTTGTTGAGACTTTTAGTTGGAAAAACAATCAAATTAAACTGAAAAATAAATCTTTTCCAAAATTAGTTGTTTCTCTTCGTGTTCTCTTTTTAATTTTATCTTTTTTACTACAAATAAAAGTTGTGTGTATTTCAGAGATATTTTCTCTTTAGTCTGTTATGAAGATGAAGTTATTATGAATAAATAAATAAATTTTAAATTAAGTTGTTTTCTTACGCAAACAAAATAGTGTAAAGAAGATATTTTTGAGAATCTTCTTTAATTTTACAACTTTAATTGGGACCAAATAATTTTGGAGAAAAGATTAATTATATTAAACAAGTTTCCCCAAGTTCTAATAATAAAACGTTTCATTTTTTTCAATCTCTACTGGAATCTGAATTATACTGGAATTAAAAAAAATTTAATTTTTCAATAAAATTTAAATTTTTCACTAAAAATTTAATTTTTCAATAAAATTTAAATTTTTCACTAAAAATTTAATTTTTCACTAAAAATTTAATTTTTCACTAAAAATTTAATTTTTCACTAAAAATTTAATTTTTCACTAAAAATTTAATTTTTCACTAAAAATTTAATTTTCAATAAAAATTGAATTTTTCACTAAAAATTGAATTTTTCACTAAAAATTGAATTTTTCACTAAAAATTGAATTTTTCACTAAAAAATTAAATCTTCACTAAAAAACTTTTCACAAAAAAATTTAATTTTTCACTAAAAAATTGAATTTTTCACTAAAAATTTAATTTTTCACTAAAAATTAAATTTCTCACTAAAAATTGAATTTTTCACTAAAAATTAAATTTCTCACTAAAAAATTGATTTTTTCACTAAAAATTTAATTTTTCATTAAAAATTTAATTTTTCATTAAAAATTGAATTTTTCATTAAAAATTTAATTTTTCACTAAAAATTTAATTTTTCACTAAAAATTGAATTTTTCACTAAAAATTTAATTTTTCTCTAAAAATTTAATTTTCACTAAAAATTTAATTTTTCTCTAAAAATTTAATTTTCACTAAAAATTTAATTTTTCACTAAAAATTGAATTTTTCACTAAAAATTGAATTTTTCACTAAAAATTGAATTTTTCAATAAAAGTTAAATTGTTCACTAAAAATTTAATTTTTCGTTACAATAAAATTTTTAAAACTTTGCCTTGAATTCTCATTTTATAGAAATTTTCTTGAATAAGCGTTATTTATCATTGAAATACCTTTTTTTGAATATAACAAATTTTTCATTTTTATTAAAGGTAAATTTCCAACTAAATTCTCAAAACCTTTTAAACTTTTTTTAATAAAATTTCTACGTATTTTTATGAATTTATTTGTTATTTTGTTAAAATTCACCCTCCTTCTTGTGTTTTTATTTTGTCCTACAATCACGCCTTCTATTTTAGTCAAACAAATAACAATTTTCTAATACCCATCAAATCAATACAATCACTACAATTGTATTTTTTATGGAAAAAATCCTATTTTTTATCTCTGAAAAATAGAAAAATGTAAACAATTTCGATACCAACAGATACGTGTTTTATTTCGGAAAAAATAATAAAAAAGAAATACTAAACACAACAATATGGTAAATATTGCAAAATATATAAAATTCTAAAAAAAATGAATAAAAACTTTAACAATTTTATTTTTAAAAAAATATGGCAAAAATATACAACAATAACGTTTCGATATTTTGTGTTATTTTTATACCCTCCACCATCACAGGTGGTGAAGAGGGTATATTGACTTTGTTATGCCATATGCAACCATAAGAAGGAAACATCTCAGGCTCCATAATGTGCATCATATCAAAATCTGAGTCTATTAAGGTATATCAATCTGTCTGTGTATCTACCTGCCCTTCCATCCGCCTAATTTCCCTCAGTCTTTCTGTTGTTGGCATGTAGTAATTGACTGAGCTTAATGAAATGTGGGCTGAGTATTTGCTGAAGTCCTGAGAAGTTTTATATTTAAAATCAGTTCAGTATATTAAAAGATATAGACCGATATCTGAAGCAATATCTCAGTTCAAGGTAAGAATTTTCATAAAACTGCCAATTAGAAATCGACAAATTATAATAGATTTAGTCATAATATAAAATAGTATGTGATTCGTTATAAGTCTTAAAATTTTCAAAATCGGTTCAATATAGAAAATGTTATAGCAAAAGATAAAACTCATTTTATGACTCAAAAAGTGATTCTGTGTTGTATTTAAAGAACGGTTATATATTATATACCTTTCTGAGTGTATGTGTGAGTGTGTAAGCAGGAAACATAACGTATTTGCTTCATATTCATTAATGATGGAGGGTATTGAAGATTCGACATGGTCGAATAAAAGCATTCTTATTCTTGTTAGTTTTGTTTTTTATATTTTTTCTAAAAAAAGAACGAAATAATATTAAAATAAATTTAGCAGGAATACATTTTGCTCATAACGTACAAAACTTAAAAACAAAATTTAATCCTCTGCATTAATACAATATTGGCACACAAAAAAAATTCCAAATAATAAAGTTTTGCCATGAACATTTCAGAATACAAAAAAAAGAGGGGAATAAATACGCATAATATTTTTGAAAGAAAAAAAATATTAAAAAATATATAAAATCATAAAATTAAATTAAAAACGGAAAAATATAAAAGTAAATGAGAGAAAAAGAGCTTTAAAAACAAATCCTTATTATGGCCATAAATACAGTAATATTAAAAGTAATATTGGGAAAAAGACAGAAATAAAAACTTACATTGAAAATATTCGGAGATAAAATGAATCTCTTGATGAGGACATATCGTAGAGAAGTTTAAAGGGAGAAAATTAGTCAAAATTTGTTCAAGGAATTAAAAGAAGAAATTTTAATTAAAAAGTTTAATTGAAAATATAGAATATGAACTAAATCGCGAATTAGAAAGCGAATCCGAGTCTGAACTATTATACAAAATAAAATCTGAACTTAAGTCTGTACTAGAACTTGAACTACGTTCTGCACTACAAACTGAATGCATTCGCTGAAATCTAAACCAGAACCTGAACTATAATTTAAAATGAAATCTGAAATTTAGGCTGAACTCATATTTGAGCTGGAAATTTAACTGGAATCTGAACTGGAAACTGAATTCCAAAAATGGAAACTTGACAAGAATCTGAAATGCAACCTGAAACCAGAAATTTAAATAGAATCTGAAGTTTAATCGCCAGAGTTAAAATCTAAACTAGAATCTGAAATATAATCCGCTAATAAAATCTGAACTAAAATCTGTACTAAAAAGCTGAATGTGAAATAAAAGCTGAAATTTAATCTCACCTAGAAATCTATATTAATCTGTATTAAGAACTGGAATCTGACGTAGATACTAAGTCAGAATCTTAAAAAGAATTTGAACGAAAAACTAGATAAGAATTTGATTAAAAACTCTGGAATTGAATGTAAAATTAAGACTGAACCAAAAGTCAAAATAAAATTTTTATTAGGATCTTAACAAGAATCTAAAACAGAACCTAAAGTGGAAGCTGGACTGGAAACAGGAATAAAATCTGAAATTAGATCAGATCTTGAATCGAAATCTAAAACCAAATGTGAATTGGAATCTGATACAAAATCTGAAAAAGTGCCTGAACCAAATACGTAGTACCCTACACCACAATCAGTTTAGAAATTGTAGGATATGGTAAAAATTTCCTGCGTTATAACCCCAAATTATTAAGTCTATTACTCTCATAGATAATAAAATATGATTTGCAGCGCCTTTACCACTACCTCGTGCCCTATGCATAATTTGGTTAATAATATTACAAAAGGTCCAATTTCAAGATAATTACTTCAGTTAGAGAGATATGCAATACTAAACGTTTCATTTGCTAGAGAAATATCTACTCCTTTCCAAAAAATATAGTGCGTAATGTCTTCAACTTAAGGCCATATCAGCGAGCCAAATTTCCAAAAATTTAATAAGCCGTTTGGTCATAATCTTGATGCTCAAATTTTTTTAATTATAGGAGGTTGCCTTTGACATCAGGCTATAACTTTTTTCTGCTGAAACGATCAAGATCAACAAATACTTCGGCCAACGACAACAGACAGACGGACTGACAGAGGGATATTGCTAAATCCAGACTGCTTTTTAGTTAATTCAATAGCATTCACACTTTATGGGGCGTTAGAAGTTTCCTTCTTGACGTTACAAACAGAATGACAAACTTAATATACTTTTCACCACATATGGCTGTAGAGGCTTAAATTAAACGGAAACGGAAATTGAATCTGAGCCAGAATTTGAACCAAAATCCAAACTAGAAATTGAACCTGAATTTAAATAGATTCTAAACTAGAAACTGAGTTAAAATCTGCATTTAAATCTGAAGCAGAAACTGAACTGGAATATTCTGAATAAGAATTGAAATGCTTTCTGAACTTGAAACTGATTTAAAATTCTAAATTAAATCTAAAGTTTATGATCTAGAATCTGAACCAGAATATAAACTGGTGTCCGAAAAATAATCTGAACTGGAATTTTATTGAATCTGATATAGAATGTCTACCAGAAATATAAACCAGAATCTGAAATGGAATATTTCACTAAAAATTGAAATTTTCACAAAAAACTTACATTTTCTCTAAATCTTCCATTATTCATTTAAAGTTCTTTAAAATTTCGAATTTTTTATCAAAGTGAAATTTTCACAAAACAATTAGATTTTTGCTTAGTATATGAATTTGAACTATAACTATAATTTCTTTCAAGATGTCGTTTTAGAATTCCCGAAACGAAAGCATACAAAAATTTATTACAATTAACGTTTCCCACATAAAATTAAATATCGGTTACCTCGACGTATGATTAATATTAATTATGAGGTTAAGTTATTTAAATGACTATAACTTAGAAACTTATTAGAATATTCGATGTATTTTAAAGGTATTGAAAAGCTATTATTAATAGCTTTTCAGCCTTAATATAGGTGTTTAATTTGAATTTAACAATTTTTTCATCAATTTAACAATATTTACTACATTAAAATATTTTTTGTATTAAAAACTTTAATTACGTAAAAGTATAATATTATATTCTGAAATTATAAGTTATAAATGTCCTCCTTAAAAATGTACTAAAATCCACATTAAAAATCATAAAACGCAATTTGTATTTAAAACGCAATATTTACATTTAGTGACAATTAGACAGTAAGAAAGACGGATGGACTGACATGATTATAGGTTTCAATAAAACCTTTTTGTTTTAAAATAATATTTATCTTGTAAACTAATAATTAGTTTATAATGGAACAAAGAAATATTAATTAAAATCTGAAGCCCATAATTAAATAATGGACTTTATTTAGAAACACTAGTTTTCAGTTCCTCCAAACGTATGATTAATATTAATTACAGATTGGTGGTATATATTTAACTATAACTTACGAGTGGATTGAGTTGTAAATATGAGATTTTATACGATTTTAGAAGAGACTAAAGGGAATGAGAATTAAAGAAAAAGTTCTTTTAGAATTTTTGCAAATAGAGAGTAGAACAAAGAAAAGTATAGTTCAAGGGATATTTTCTCGTAATATAGTTGCATACTTTAAGGCTTATTTAACGTGCAGAAAAATACTGCATATTTCTTAGAAGGATCTTTAAGTTAATTAAAAAGTTCTTTAATGATTATTTTTTAAGTCTTGAATTCCTTCGTAGCTATTTATAGTTCACTTCCCTTATTTTCCTTTTCAATAACTATTTTTATATTGATAAACTTTTCTTCTCAATTTATTACTTTTGTACATTTTTAATCATTACAAACGAGTAAATCTGGTTAGAAGGTTTCCACCTAGTTTTTTCCTCTTTTGGTTCTCCACCAAAAACACGTGTGCTTAACATTTGTCCCTCCTCCATTTATTTCTTTTGTTTCCAAACCAAAAAATGGGTAATAAATTTTGTAACAGATTTGCGTAATCTTAGCCATTGTATTACAACAAACAAACAAACAAAAAAATTAGACCAACAACAACATAAACTATTAAAGAATGACTTTAGAAATGTTTTATTTCCGTAACAATTGTTTAAATGGCAACAATGTGGAATTGTTACCTTTTAAAGGCTGCTACTGTCACTGCTGCTGCTGCTGGCGGAAAAAAAAAGTTGTTACTATTTATAAATTGCCTTAGATGACCACATTTTTCCCTTTAATTCGTCCATTCATTCAACTTTTATTTGTTCCCTTAGGCCATTTAGGAAAAAAAGGGTAAAAGTGTTATCTTTAACAGCTTCTAGGCTAAAGCATACTTTTAGGTTAGCAATATATATATTTTTGATGACGTTAGACAGTTTCGTATAGAATTCGGAGAGAGGAGTAACAAAGTAACATAAATCATATGAATATAAATTATAACAAAAATAAGCAAATGTTTTTTATTTGAGATTTTAACAGAAAAAAAAGTTAATAACAATAGAAAGTTTTTAGGGAGGTTTAAAAGGAGCCAGAATTTTTAATATTAATTAAAATTTAAGGGACTAAAAAATACATGTTATACTAAAGAAAATTTGTCCTTTTAAAGTGTAAAAACTTGGTTCAAAGTTGTTTGGAATATCAGTAATTTTGCATATTTGTTTTAAATCATACTAGACGTATGAATAATATAAATTATTAAACTAATTTAAAACTATATTATTTAATATAGACTATAATGTAGTCTATAATATAGACTATAATGTAGTCTATAATATAGACTATAATGTAGTCTATAATATAGACTATAATGTAGTCTATAATATAGACTATAATGTAGTCTATAATATAGACTATAATGTAGTCTATAATATAGACTATAATGTAGTCTATAATATAGACTATAATGTAGTCTATAATATAGACTATAATGTAGTCTATAATATAGACTATAATCTAGTCTATAATATAGACTATAATGTAGTCTATAATATAGACTATAATGTCTATAATATAGACTATAATGTAGTCTATAATATAGACTTTAATCTAGTCTAAAATGCAGGCTATAATCTATTAAAAAGACCAGTATAGTGCTACAAATTTAGTTTAAATATTAAGTCCCAAATCTTGTCTACATAATAGATTCAGTGAAGACTATTAGAACTCTAATTGCAATCCAGACTAAATTTGTTTGTCAATTGAGCATTATTTTTCTCTTGTTCTTAATTTAAAGTGAAAGTATCTGATTTCATCTCAAAATTTATTACATATTTGCCAAAAGGCATTAATAAAATAAAAATTGCAATTTATTTTGCATTTCTTGCATTTTCTATATTTCACAAAGAATTTTTGCTGAAATGTGTATTTTAACAAATAGAAAAATCCTTTGAAGTAAAAAACTGAAATGAAACCGGAAAATCCCTCAAAAATATGTTAAACAATTTCCGTTTCTTAACTGAGATTTTCATTCTATTTTTATTATAACTTCTTCTTATTCTGTTTTATATGATATTTTGTTGTTTTGTTTTCTTAATCAAATATCTTTGAGCTTAAGTTTCGTTTCTGTAATTTTTTTATATTTTCTTCCTTTTTTTTGGAATTCATGTTTATTGCACCTGCAACAAATTACTTTTTTAGACTTTTTCTTTCTCTTCTTTGTTGCTTTTTTGTTTAAAAGAAATAAGAGTAAAACTAAACCTTTTCATATATTTGTTAGTATGTGAGTGTGTGTGATTGTGTGTGTTTGCATAAAATTGTATATTTTGCATTTATTGCATAAAACTGCACACATGTGTGTCTTTACTATTGTGCGACATGTCAAAAGAAATTGTTTGTATTTCTTTTCTTTTCGTTCATTGCTGTTGTGTGTGTGTGTGTATGTGTGCCTCCTGTTGTTTGCATCTAAATAGAATAAGACTGAATTGTAAGAGGTTTTATTTAGAATATAGAAAGATTTTATTATTCTTTTTGTTGTTCTTGTTGGTAGCTGTTGGTTTTAGAGTGAAATGAAAGAAAAAAAGAGCTTAGAAATATAGAAAATTGCATATTTTTTGCCACAATAAATATGGTGGAGATATTTCGAGGAAATAAAGAAGAAGATAAAGGATTTTGTTAAGATTGTATTTATTTATATTGTTGATAGGAAGTAAAAGAAAATAATGAGGATATATTTTAAATAAGATTAGAAATGGAGTGAAATACAATAAATATTTGGTGAATTTGGATTGAAATAAAAATTTAAGACTTTTGTCTAGATTAAAGACAGAAAATTTCATAGATTACATAATGGACTCTACACTGGATTAGAGGACTAAATGCTAGATGCTTTGATTATAAGATGTTCAAGTTAAGGTTATATTTCAGCCAAGATAAAAACTTTTTTTCTCACAAAAAGCGCTAGTATGTGGAGATTTTCAATTTTTTAATAAAAAATCGAAAGAATTTCTCTTGATGTTAAAAATTTTTTTGAAAATTTAAAATTTAAAATTTTTGTTATTTTTGGAAAAAGCCCCATTTTTTGGTGCAGAATTACCCAAAATCCCAATACCCAAAAATTAAAGCTTAAAAATATTAATTATTCAATTGAAATGATAATCATGGCATTTATAAGAGTTGCCGGAGAGCAACAAATATTTTTTGGGCATTTAGTTTAAATACATATTGTTATGATAAAAATAATTTAAAAATGATTTCCATTCCGCAAAAAAAAGAAAATAACAAACCACTTTTTCAAATTGACCAACATTGAATAGAGCTTCTGGGCAGATCCTTGCCCTGCTTAATCCAGATATTGTTTTCAGTTATTTCAATAAAAATTTCTTTATAAAACAAGAAAAAATTATGCAGTTCAGAACCAACAAATGATTTCATCAGTAAATTATTTATGCAATTTTTTTTCAATTCTCAAAAAAAAAAAAAAAAAAAAAAACAAAAAAAAAAAAAAAATTTCAAAAATTTCAACTGATTTCTGATTATTATAACTTTTTAACGGATTAATATTGATGAAATCTATGGAATATTAAAAAATTAGATCCCATATTATGGCCCCCCAAAACTTAACATGACTTGAGAAAGCACAAGGGTAAAATGGCTTAAAAATTACTTTGGCAAGAAATCTTTGAAGCCATATTAGATATGGTAAATGGGCAACTCTTTTTTAAGTGATTAACAAGGGACTATATAAAGACCAATATAAATTTCTCTTGTCTCAATAAAAATTTTGGCGAATAAAAGAAAAAAACAACTTATCAGAGGTGGCCAATTTTGGAAGTTTGACGACTAAAACACCTGAGAAGGTTAGTACTTGTAATCCTTTAAATCAATTCAGAAACTCTCGGTTCTTATAAAATGAAATTTTGTTAAGATATCTGTAACTGTAAAAAGTTACTGATGAAAATAAACGAGCGTATGATTAATATAATTTTTCTTCTTCAAAATTAATGTTAATCATACGCATCTGGTATTAAATTTTTAATTTGTCTCTTAAACTTTAAAACCAATGTTTAATAGAAATTTGCAAAGACTTCCATGTACAAAATTGTATTGGTCTGAATTCCTTAATGATTTTTGAAAAATTCTTAAAAACAGGATGACCGATTTAAACAGAAACTTGTACTTTTCCAAATTAGACGGAAATGCATCAGTTCTAACCGTGTCGAATATCATTTAGATATCTCTAACGGTTCAAAAGATACAAATTAAATTATTATTAGATTAAAAAAACGTTTTATAAAAGTTCCAATTAATAGAAAATCTAAACTCATTTCATTAATGAAATTTTGGTGAATTTTCCAAAGAAATTGACATACCCGATGCGCCCTTATTTAGTCGATTACTGATGAAGTTCTAGAATATCTTTTAAAACCAATTCAAAAACACCGCAATTCTAACTATTTCATTCAAAATATCTTTATGGTTTCAAAAGTTACTCTGCGTATGATTAATATTATGTTATTTTCTGAATGAATATTAATCATACGTCTCAGTTCGTTTAAAAATCGTTTTTCTCAAAATTCCATCAAATAGATTTTGAGGACTCTGTACAAAAATGGTTTTGTTTCAATTCAGAAATTCATTTTTGGTGTATTTAAAAAAAGTCTGCATATTTAAGGTAAGAAACTTTGGTGGGCTACAATCACATCCCTGAACAGAAAGGGAACTTTAGTTCTATTATACAACTAGAAACACCTCAGCTCTAATCGTGCGAAATTTTATTAAGTTATAATATCCTGCGTATGATTAATATTTTAGACCTCATTAAAAATGCATATTAATCATACGTATTGTGTCTTCAAATTTTATTTTCTCTTTAAAACTTTAAATTATAAGAATTTTTATTTCCTTTTTTACTATTTCCCCTTTTAATGATCTGTATATTAAATTTCCAAATATTATTTTATCCTCTATTTTAGTTATTTTTTGGTAAACACACTCTAATGTGTTTACATTTGTTTAGTTCAGTTTAGATATTAAAAAAAGTACTCTGTTTATGGTTTATAGTGTTTCTTTGGTTTTTTTTTTTTCAAATACTCACAAATTAAACTAAATTTTAGTATGTACTTTAAGACAACAACATTGTTTAAATATTCGAAAAAGACATAAAAAAGGAAAACTTTGGCTTCTTTTTTACTACTTTCAGAAGAAATTCTACGATGTTGTTTCTTTTTGCATTTAACTCCCGTACAAAGTAGTGAAGTTTTGTTTTATGAGCTGCTATGATGGCTTTTATATCTATTTTGGTGGCAAACTAATTACGTGACCCAAAAGATATAAAAAACAAAAATTTATTAGAAAAAATATTTTTGGCAAATATTTGCAAAAAGAAGTTGTAAATAATGTTTTTTCTTTTTATTGAGGACCTAAAATTGTTAAATTTATTTTTTTTTTAAATTTGAGTTTTTTAAAACAAAACTTAATTGGGGAAAGATAAATAAATTTTCTTATTTAGTTGACTGAAGTAGAAAAATACTTACAAAATATTGTCCCGTTTGTTAGCTTTTATTCTTCCAAATTTCACAAATATAGTTTTCTTATTTAAGAACTAGAAGAATTTATAAGCCATCAACCTCTAATTTAATATTAATCATACGTCAAGTATAACTTACTTTAAAAATTTATAAAAAGATTAGAGAATATTATTTTACTTAACTATATCCTTTGAAATGATGTCTTTAAGAAAGATCTTAATTTTTGTACTTCCAAATGATTGGTTATTTTTGTTTGGGAAGATCAGAAATGTATAGTTTTTGTAGGGACTGGAAACCTTATTCATGAATTGAACAAAATTGTCATGTTTTAGATTAAAGAAAATTTCGATGAAAATATATGAGTATGGAATTTTTTGTTGACCATCAATCTGCTAAAGATTATGACTATTGCTTTTCTCCTTTAGAAGCTATAAGAATTTCAAAGCAGTCAGTACTTAATTTATATTAATCATACGTATTAAATGACTTTTGAAAAGTCATGAATTTATAGAAAATAAAAGTTAAACTGTTTGCGATGTTATTAAATAGCACCGGCATAAAAAAACCATGTTCAGGTAGAATAAATGGTCGCACATGATATTTCCAAAGCAAAAAAAGAAAGATTTTCAAAAAAGCCTCCAAAATATCCGGTAGAAAAACATTCCGTTTAGCTCATTGCTCAGGCTATTTGATAAAAATGTATTAAAACGTAATGTTTTAATAGATTTTTCACAACTTCCTGGTTGGTTGGTTAGTTTGGTTTAAAAGTTACGAAAGTTTTTATACATTAATATTAATCATACGCAAGAGATTGAAAATATTTAACTATTTCTTGAAACGTTTACTATCAAAGATTTAATACTGTTTATCATCAGAACTGGAAGGCACAGATTCTAGAGCACAATTTTAAGTGATCACAGATTAATATTCTCTTCATTTTATGGGAATTATTGTGAAATGAAAAGATAATTTACTTACTTAAGATTAGTAATATTGATTATAACTTAAAATCCTTTTTTTTCTTATGGAAATTTGCCACACTGGAACCAACACGATTTACCATTCATAGACTATTTAATGTAGATTTGTATATTTTAGAACTTTTTTTAAGTTTAAAATTTTTGAAATTCAAAGAACATTTTATTGTAGACTTTTTTATATAAAAAATAAAAATTGATCGACTGATTTTACGAAAACAAATATTTCAATGAAGTGAAATTGTATTGATTTCCGATTTAATGTCAAACGTGTAATAAAAATAAATAAAATAAAAAATATAACAAAATTTAAAAAATACAAAAATCAAAAAATCGTAAAATTTAAAATCAATAAAAAGTATTCTATTTTTAAATGGAGCCTTTGAAACCTCAAGAAACTGAAGAAGTTAACACTGAAAATAATCCAATAATCACAGCCAAAGAAACCGGAGAAGTGATAATACATCTCGAAGGAACTCACACCACAGACACTCAAACTGAGAATCCAATTACCAAAGAAAAGAAAAATGTAAAATTTGAAGACGAAGCGGAGACGGAAATGGAAGAACAAATTGAAGAGAATGCCGCAGAAATTGATATAACAAATGAAGAACACAAGGACTTAGAAATAAATCACGCATTACAAGAAGTTTGTGTCATAAATGACAAAAGCAATGAAGCTAAAATCAGTGATATGGAAAAGAAATTCTTCGAGGAAGAAAAATCTCTTACTCCCAGTTATTTAGATGCTCCCAAATTGCCAGAAATCCCTAATGAAAATTTGGAAATATCTCAACGTTTTAAACAGATTATGAATATGTTTGATAATTTCACTAAAATCTAGAAACATTAGATTTAGCAACAAAACCAATAACAATGCGAAGTCTTAAAGAAAAAAGTCAGGAAATGAAAGACTATCAGCAGAAGTTTATTTTGAGGAACCGAAAAAACATAGGAAGTAGGAAAGAGGAGTATCTAAAGGAATGAATTCAAAAAAGAAGGTAAAATAATGTTATTATTTG
>PYHX02000158.1:97090547-97123783 GCA_004302925.2 Cochliomyia hominivorax | reverse complement strand
GTGTTTAATTTTGAATTTAACAATTTTTTCATCAATTTAACAATATTTACTACATTAAAATATTTTTTGTATTAAAAACTTTAATTACGTAAAGTATAATATATAATATTATATTCTGAATTATAAGTTATAAAATGTCCTCCTTAAAAATGTACTAAAATCCACATTAAAAATCATAAAACGCAATTTGTATTTAAAACGCAATATTTACATTTAGTGACAATTAGACAGTAAGAAAGACGGATGGACTGACATGATTATAGGTTTCAATAAAACCTTTTTGTTTTAAAATAATATTTATCTTGTAAACTAATAATTAGTTTTATAATGGAACAAAGAAATATTAATTAAATCTGAAGCCCATAATTAAATAATGGACTTTATTTGAAAACTAGTTTCACTAGTTTTCAGTTCCTCCAAACGTATGATTAATATTAATTACAGATTGGTGGTATTATATTTAACTATAACTTACGAGTGGATTGAGTTGTAAATATGAGATTTTATACGATTTTAGAGGAGACTAAAGGGAATTGAGAATTAAAGAAAAAGTTTCTTTTAGAATTTTTGCAAATAGAGAGTAGAACAAAGAAAAGTATAGTTCAAGGGATATTTTCTCGTAATATAGTTGCATACTTTAAGGCTTATTTAACGTGCAGAAAAATATTGCATATCTTCTTAGAAGGATTCTTAAGTTATTTAAAAAGTTCTTTAATGATTATTTTTTAAGTCTTGAATTCCTTCGTAGCTATTTATAGTTCACTTCCCTTATTTTCCTTTTCAATAACTATTTTTATATTGATAAACTTTTCTTCTCAATTTATTACTTTTGTACATTTTTTAATCATTACAAACGAGTAAATCTGGTTAGAAGGTTTCCACCTAGTTTTTTTCCTCTTTTGGTTCTCCACCAAAAACACGTGTGCTTAACATTTGTCCCTCCTCCATTTATTTCTTTGTTTCCAAACCAAAAAAATGGGTAATAAATTTTGTAACAGATTTGCGTAATCTTAGCCATTGTATTACAACAAACAAACAAACAAAAAAATTAGACCAACAACAACATAAACTATTAAAGAATGATTTTAGAAATGTTTTATTTCCATAACAATTGTTTAAATGGCAACGATGTGAATTGTTACCTTCCAAAGGCTGCTACTGTCACTGCTGCTGGCGGAAAAAAAATGTTGTTACTATTTATAAATTGCCTTAGATGACCACATTTTTCCCTTTAATTCATCCATTTATTCAACTTTTATTCGATCCCTTAGGCCATTTAGAAAAAAAGGGTAAAAGTGTTATCTTTAACGGCTTCTAGCTAAAGCATACTTTTAGGTTAGCAATATATATATTTTTGATGATGTTAGGCAGTTTCGTATAGAATTCGGAGAGAGGGGTAAACAAAGTAACATAAATCATATGAATATAAATTATAACAAAAACAGGAAAATGTTTTTTTTTTTTTTTTTTTTTTTTTTGAGATTTTAACAGAAAAAAGAAGTTAATAACAATAGAAAGCTTTTAGGGAGGTTTAAAAGGGGCCAGAATTTTTAATATTAATTAAAATTTAAGGGACTAAAAATACATGTTGTATAAAAAATTAGTTCCTTTAAACTGTAAAAACTTGGTTCAAAGTTGTTTGGAATATCAGTAATTTTGCAATATTTGTTTTAAATCATACTAGACGTATGAATAATATAAATTATTAAAACTAATTTAAAACTATATTAATTAGACCTGTAGGGACACGATAAATGAAAATCTCATATTCATGTAACCGATGAAAAATTACAGATTTATTTATACAACGATTCTGTCCCACTAAAGATTTAAAAGTATGCAAACGATGCTATCGGAATCAGCGATTAGCGGGATTGGGGTAGACCGAACATAAGATATAGACAGTTTTTATTAGTGCTTGGACGAGCAGAAAATAAGTCCACTTTAAAATTGCGTCAGAGACTATCATCAAGTTAGGAAATATTATATTTAAGAATTGCTGTAAATGATATACTAAACGTAAAAATCAAAGCTGCTGGTTTATCTACATGCTCGAGGCTCCTATCTTGATCACAGCTATAAAAAGCGTTACACGCAAGAATGTATTATCACTATTTAGACAGTATTGCTATGACTCTAAACAGCATCAATGGAAGCTACTTGTTTTATCTCGGTGAAAGGTGATAACAGATTCAAAACAAATTCTGAAGGAGAAAAGGGAAAAAAAGTTAAGTAAGTGAAATAGGACGATGACAAATTGGCAACAGAGATGTGGCGATGGACATATCGCCTAACATCATACATAAAGGCTTGAATGGGGCAAAAACATTTGGAATTTGATTACCATATGACTCTGTTACTTTAGGGACATAAAGACAATAGCTGTCTCCTATATAAGGTAGCATACGAGGACTTCTCCAAGTGTCAACCATACTTAGACATCGAGGATATGAAAGATGAGAATTTAAACATAAACGTTTTGAAAATTCATGACGCATATTAAAGTTAGTCTATAATATAGACTATAATCTAGTCTACAATATAGACTACAATGTAATCTATAATATAGACTACAATGTAATCTATAATATAGACTATAATTTAGTCTATAATATAGACTATAATGTAGTCTACAATATTGATTATGATCTAGTCTATAATATAGACTATAATGTAGTACTTAATATAGACTATAATGTAGTCCTTAATATAGACTATAATGTAGTCTATAATATAGACTATAATGTATTCTATAATATAGACTATAATGTATTCTATAATATAGACTATAATGTAGTCTATAATAAAGACTATAATGTAGTACTTAATATAGACTATAATGTAGTACTTAATATAGGACTATATTGTAGTCCTTAATATAGACTATATTTGTAGTCCTTAATATAGACTATAATGTAGTCTATAATATAGACTATAATGTAGTCTATAATATAGGACTATAATGTAGTCTATAATATAGATTATAATGTATTCTATAATATAGATTATAATGTATTCTATAATATAGACTATAATGTAGTCTATAATAAAGACTATAATGTAGTACTTAATATAGACTATAATGTAGTACTTAATATAGACTATATTGTAGTCCTTAATATAGACTATATTGTAGTCCTTAATATAGACTATATTGTAGTCCTTAATATAGACTACAATGTAGTCTATAATATAGACTATAATGTAGTCTATAATATAGACTATAATGTAGTCTATAATATAGACTATAATGTAGTCTATAATATAGACTATAATGTAGTCTATAATATAGACTATAATGTAGTCTATAATATAGACTATAATCTAGTCTATAATATAGACTATAATCTAGTCTATAATATAGACTATAATATAGACTATAATCTAGTCTATAATATAGACTATAATATAGTCTATAATATAGACTATAATCTAGTCTATAATATAGACTTTAATCTAGTCTAAAATGCAGGCTATAATCTATTAAAAAGACCAGTATAGTGCTACAAATTTAGTTTAATATAAAGTCCAAAATCTTGTCTACATAATAGATTCAGTGAAGACTATTAGAACTCTAATTGCAATCCAGACTAAATTTGTTTGTCAATTGAGCATTATTTTTCTCTTGTTCTTAATTTAAAGTGAAAGTATCTGATTTCATCTCAAAATTTATTACATATTTGCCAAAAGGCATTAATAAAATAAAAATTGCAATTTATTTTGCATTTCTTGCATTTTCTATATTTCACAAAGAATTTTTGCTGAAATGTGTATTTTTAACAAATAGAAAAATCCTTTGAAGTAAAAAACTGAAATGAAACCGGAAAATCCCTCAAAAAATATGTTAAACAATTTCCGTTTCTTAACTGAGATTTTCATTCTATTTTTATTATAACTTCTTCTTATTCTGTTTTATATGATATTTTGTTCGTTTTTGTTTTCTTAATCAAATATCTTTGAGCTTAAGTTTCGTTTCTGTAATTTTTTTATATTTTCTTCCTTTTTTTTGGAATTCATGTTTATTGCACCTGCAACAAATTACTTTTTTAGACTTTTTCTTTCTCTTCTTTGTTGCTTTTTTGTTTAAAAGAAATAAGAGTAAAACTAAACCTTTTCATATATTTGTTAGTATGTGAGTGTGTGTGATTGTGTGTGTTTGCATAAAATTGTATATTTTGCATTTATTGCATAAAACCTGCACACATGTGTGTCTTTACTATTGTGCGACATGTCAAAAGAAATTGTTTGTATTTCTTTTCTTTCGTTCATTGCTGTTGTGTGTGTGTGTGTGTATGTGTGTCTCCTGTTGTTTGCATCTAAATAGAAATAAGACTGAATTGTAAGAGGTTTTATTTAGAATATAGAAAGATTTTATTATTCTTTTTGTTGTTCTTGTTTGTAGCTGTTGGTTTTAGAGTGAAATGAAAGAAAAAAGAGCTTAGAAATATAGAAAATTGCATATTTTTGCCACAATAAATATGGTGGAGATATTTCGAGGAAATAAAGAAGAAGATAAAGGATTTTGTTAAGATTGTATTTATTTATATTGTTGATAGGAAGTAAAAAGAAATAATGAGGATATATTTAAATAAGATTTAGAAATGGAGTGAAATACAATAAATATTTGGTGAATTTGGATTGAAATAAAATTTAAGACTTTTTTCTAGATTAAAGACAGAAAATTTCATAGATTACATAATGGACTCTACACTGGATTAGAGACTAAATGCTAGATGCTTTGATTATAAGATGTCAAGTTAAGGTTATATTTTCAGCCAAAATAAAAACTTTTTTCTCACAAAAGCGCTAGTATGTGGAGATTTTCAATTTTTTAATAAAAAATTGAAAGAATTTCTCTTGATGTTAAAAATTTTTGAAAAATTTAAAATTTAAAATTTTTGTTATTTTTGGAAAAAGCTAAAATGAATAATAAAAATTTAATAAAATTGAGGCAAATAACGATATTTATTTGAAATTGCAGTGGTACTATAGATGGGCTTTTCCTTAAGGCACAGAATTAAAAACATTCCCCATTTTTTGGTGCAGAATTACCCAAAATCCCAATACCCAAAAATTAAGCTTAAAAATATTAAATTATTCAATTGAAATGATAATCATGGCATTATAAGAGTTGCCGGAGAGCAACAAATATTTTTTGGGCATTTAGTTTAAATACATATTGTTATGATAAAAATAATTTAAAAATGATTTCCATTCCGCAAAAAAAGAAAATAACAAACCACTTTTCAAATTGACCAACATTGAATAGAGCTTCTGGGCAGATCCTTGCCCTGTTTCATCCAGATATTGTTTTCAGTTATTTCAATAAAAATTTCTTTATAAAACAAGAAAAAATTATGCAGTTCAGAACCAACAAATGATTTCATCAGTAAATTATTTATGCAATTTTTTTTAATTCTCAAAAAAAAAAAAAAAAAAAACAAAAAAAAAAAAATTTCAAAATTTCAACTGATTTCTGATTATTATAACTTTTTAACGGATTAATATTGATGAAATCTATGGAATATTTAAAAAATTAGATCCCATATTATGACCCCCAAACTTAACATGACTTGAGAAACACAAGGGTAAAATGGCTTAAAAATTACTTTGGCAAGAAAATCTTTGAAGCCATATTAGATATGGTAAATGGGCAACTCTTTTTAAGTGATTAACAAGGACTATATAAAGACCAATATAAAATTTCTCTTGTCTCAATAAAATTTTGGCGAATAAAAGAAAAAAACAACTTATCAGAGGTGGCCAATTTTGGAAGTTTGACGACTAAACACCTGAGAAGGTTAGTACTTGTAATCCTTTAAATCAATTCAGAAACTCTTCGGTTCTTATAAAAATGAAATTTTGTTAAGATATATGTAACTGTAAAAAGTTACTGATGATATAAACGAGCGTATGATTAATATAATTTTTCTTCTTCAAAATTAATGTTAATCATACGCATCGTGTATTAAATTTTTAATTTGTCTCTTAAACTTTAAAACCAATGTTTAATAGAAATTTGCAAAGACTATCCATGTACAAAATTGTATTGTCTGAATTCCTTAATGATTTTTGAAAAATTCTTAAAAACAGGATGACCGATTTAAACAGAAACTTGTACTTTTCCAAATTAGACGGAAATGCATCAGTTCTAACCGTGTCGAATATCATTTAGATATCTCTAACGGTTCAAAAGATATTAAATTATTATTAGATTAAAAAAACGTTTTATAAAAGTTCCAATTAATAGAAAATCTAAACTCATTTCATTAATGAAATTTTGGTGAATTTTCCAAAGAAATTGACATACCCGATGCGCCCTTATTTAGTCGATTACTGATGAAGTTCTAGAATATCTTTAAAACCAATTCAAAAACACCGCAATTCTAACTATTTCATTCAAATATCTTTATGGTTTCAAAAGTTACTCTGCGTATGATTAATATTATGTTATTTTCTGAATGAATATTAATCATACGTCTCAGTTCGTTTAAAAATCGTTTTTCTCAAATTCCATCAAATAGATTTTGAGGACTCTGTACAAAAATGGTTTTGTTTCAATTGAGAAATTCATTTTTGGTGTATTTAAAAAAATCATCATATCTAAGGTAAGAAACTCTGGTGGGCAACAATCACAACCCTGAGCAGAAAGGGACCTGTAGTTCTATTATACAACTAGAAAACATCTCAGCTTTAATCATGCCAAATTTTATTAAGTTATAATGCACTGCGTATGATTAATATTTTAGACCTCATTAAAAATGCATATTAATCATACGTCTTGTGTCTTCAAATTTTATTTTCTCTTTAAAACTTTAAATTATAAGAAATTTTATTTTCTTTTTTTACTAATTCCCCCTTTTAATGATCTGTATATTATATTTCCAAATATTATTTTATCCTCTATTTTAGTTATTTTTTTGGTAAACACACTCTAATGTGTTTACATTTGTTTAGTTCAGTTTAGATATTAAAAAAAGTACTCTGTTTATGGTTTATAGTGTTTCTTTGGTTTTTTTTTTTCAAAATACTCACAAATAAACTAAATTTTAGTATGTACTTTAAGACAACAACATTGTTTAAATATTCGAAAAAGACATAAAAAGGAAAACTTTGGCTTCTTTTTTACTACTTTTAGAAGAAATTCTACGATGTTGTTTCTTTTGCATTTAACTCCCGTACAAAGTAGTGAAGTTTTGTTTTTATGAGCTGCTATGATGGCTTTTATATCTATTTTGGTGGCAAAACTAATTACGTGACCCAAAAGATATAAAAAACAAAAATTTATAGAAAAAAAACTTTAATGCTCTGAACAACAAATATTTTTGGCAAATATTTGCAAAAAGAAGTTGTAAATAATGTTTTTTCCTTTTATTGAGGACTTAAAATTTTTAAATTTATTTTTTTTTTTTTTTTTTTTTTTTAATTTGAGTTTTTTAAAACAAACTTAATTGGGGAAAGATAAATAAATTTCTTATTTAAGTTGACTGAAGTAGAAAAATATTTACAAAATATTGTCCCGTTTGTTAGCTTTTATCCTTCCAAATTTCATAAATATAGCTTTCTGTATTTAGGAACTAGAACAATTTAAAGCCATCAACCTCTAATTTAATATTAATCATACGTCAAGTATAACTTACTTTAAAAATTTATAAAAAAGATTAGAGAATATCATTTTACTTAACTATATCCTTCGAAATTGATGTCTTTAAGAAAGATCTTAATTTTGTACTTCCAAATGATTGGTTATTTTTGTTTGGAAGATCAGAAATGTATAGTTTTGTAGGGACTGGAAACCTTGTCATGAATAGAAGAAAATTGTCATGTTTTTGATTAAGGAAAATTTCGATGAAAATATATGAGTATGGCATTTTTTGTTGACTATCAATCTGCTAAAGATTATGACAATTGCTTTTCTCCTTTAGGAGCTATAAGAATTTCAAAGCATTCAGTACTTAATTTATATTAATCATACGTATTGAATGACTTTTAAAAACTCATGAATTTATAAAAAATAAAAGTTAAACTGTTTACGATGTTATTAAATAGCACCGGCATTGATAAAAAAAACCTTGTTCAGGTAGAATAAATGGTCGCCATGATATTTCCAAAGCAAAATACTACAAAGATTTTCAAAAAAGCCTCCAAAATATCCGGTAGAAAAACATCCCGTTTAGCTCATTGCTTGGGCTATTTGATAAAAATCTATTAAAACATATGTTTTAATAGATTTTTCAAAACTTCATGTTGGTTGGTTGATTGGTTTAAAAGTTACGAAAGTTTTTACAAATTAATATTAATCATACGCCAGAGATGAAAATATTTAACTATTTCTTGAAACGTTTGCTATTACAGATTTGATATTGGATATCACCTAAACTGGAAGCACAGATTTTAGAGCACCCTTTTAAGAGATCACAGATTAATATTCTTTTTACTTTATAAGAATTATTGTGAAATGAAAAGAAAATTTACAACTTAAAATCCGTTTTTTCTTATGGAATTTTGCCACACCGGAACTAACACAATTTACCATTCAATAGACTATTTAATGTAGATTTGTATATTTTAGAACTATTTTTTAAGTTAAAATTTTTGAAATTCAAAGAACATTTTATTATAGACTTTTTTATATAAAAAATAAAAATTGATCGACTGATTTTACAGAAAACAAATATTTCAATGAAGTGAAATTGTATTGATTTCCTATTTAATGTCAAACGTGTAATAAAAATAAATAAAATAAAAAATATAACAAAATTTAAAAAATACAAAAATCGTAAAAATCGACAAATTTTAAAAATCAATAAAAAAGTATTCTATTTTTTAAATGGAGCCTTTGAAACCTCAAGAAACTGAAGAAGTTAACACTGACAATAATCCAATAATCACAGCCAAAGAAACCGGAGAAGTGATAATACATCTCGAAGGAACTCACACCACAGACACTCAAACTGAGAATCCAATTACCAAAGAAAAGAAAAATGTAAAATTTGAAGACGAAGCGGAGACGGAAATGGAAGAACAAATTGAAGTGAGAATTCCGCAGAAATTGAAATAACAAGTGAAGAACACAAGGACTTAGAAATAAATCACGCATTACAAGAAGTTTGTGTCATAAATGACAAAAGCAATGAAGCTAAAATCAGCGATATGGAAAAGAACTTCTTCGAGGAAGAAAAATCTCTTACTCCCAGTTATTTAGATGCTCCCAAATTGCCAGAAATCCCTAATGAAAATTTAGAAATATCTCAACGTTTTAAACAGATTATGAATATGTTTGATAATTTCACTAAAAATCTGGAAACATTAGATTTAGCTACAAAACCAATAACAATGCGAAGTATTAAAAGAAAAAGGCCAGGAAATGAAAGATTATCAGCAGAAGTTTATTTTGATGAACCGAAAAAACATAGAAGTAGGAAAGAGGAGTATTTAATGGATGAATTCAAAAAGGAAGGTAAAATAAATGTTATTATTTGTAACTAAAATTCCCTCAAAATTCGGAAAGTGACATTATTTACCATTCTAAAATTCTAAAATTTATACAAATGCGTTCAAATATTTGTCGAAAATTTCATCTGTATTTCAACGCATATTTTCTTGGCTTTTCACAACCATTATAATTTTTCAAATACTTCTGTTAGTTTTAGAGTTATAGTGAAATTTATAAAATAACTTTATAATTAATATTTATCATACGCCAGAGTAAACAAAATTTAATTTAAAATAAAATTTATTCTTCACGATTTCAGCTCTTCAGTCATGCTCTGGTTCGATCAATGCCAGCAGTGAAGTTTTAATAGCACGACAGCATTTCGAGAAATATTTAAGGCAACAGGAAATGGATCTCAAGGACTTGGAACATATTACCAAAGAAGGTATAGTATGAAGCCTTAACACCACAATAAAAATAAAAGAAGAATACCACATGCTGGTCTATAATATAGACAATCATCTAGTATATAGCAAAGACAATCAGCTAGTCTATGATATAAAATACCAGTTACGCTATAATATAGACCACCTGCTAGTGGAATATACTAATATAGTCTATATATGATAGACTACCAGCTAGTCTATATATGATAGACTACCAGCTAGTCTATATATGATAGACTACCAGCTAGTCTATATATGATAGACTACCAGCTAGTCTATATATGATAGACTACCAGCTAGTCTATATATGATAGACTACCAGCTAGTCTATATATGATAGACTACCAGCTAGTCTATATATGATAGACTACCAGCTAGTCTATATATGATAGACTACCAGCTAGTCTATATATGATAGACTACCAGCTAGTCTATATATGATAGACTACCAGCTAGTCTATATATGATAGACTACCAGCTAGTCTATATATGATAGACTACCAGCTAGTCTATATATGATAGACTACCAGCTAGTCTATATATGATAGACTACCAGCTAGTCTATATATGATAGACTACCAGCTAGTCTATATATGATAGACTACCAGCTAGTCTATATATGATAGACTACCAGCTAGTCTATATATGATAGACTACCAGCTAGTCTATATATGATAGACTATCAGCTAGTCTATATGCTTGACTACCAATAGACTACCAGCTAGTCTATATGATAGACTACTAGTTACTTAAGTATGTCATTTTTCAGCTCGTTCCATTTCTGTTGCCACCAGTAGTTGTGAACTCAAAACTCTTGGTTGTCAAACTCAATTACCATCGTATGATTTGTCTTTAATGGAAGTCTCCTCTCTCTCCAGTCAACCAGAGCAATCAAACTCTTTAAATAATTATGCTCAAGCAGAAAATGCCTGTAATTCTAATTACGAACCACAACCCGATATCTCAGAAAAACCTTTGAAAGAAGCAATAACTGAACAACCACGACCAGCATCAGAACCCGTAATACCTTCTCGTTTCAATGTTATCACCATAGAGGCAAATCCTCTGCCACCTGCAGACGATTTAAGAAGACCACCTTTGTGTCACCGTATGTGGACTGTAGTTGGTGACTTTTGTGCTGCCACCTTTTTATGTTTACAGGTTAATAGGGATTGTTTATTATGTTTGGGTTTCTTTGCGGCATTTGTTGTGAGCGCTTCTTTTTTGACAGCTTTCTTTTATCACACTCTCAGTGTAAATCCCATATTATGGCAAACGGACGAACACATAAGACTTTGATGGCCAAGGCGGTGGAGGGGAAATATGGTAATATGAGGGGATAATAACTTAAATAAAATCAAGGTTTATAGATTTTCGTTACAGGTTTTTTATTAATTATATTTTTGATTTGAAACTCTGTCTCGGAACTAAATCGAGGCAACATTACTTTTAATTTTTCTTTGCGTCTTAAAAAAAGAATTCATCTTCTTCATTTCCAGAGTTTTCCGCCGTAAAATACAATTTTGTTTAATAAGATTTTTAATAAATTTTTTTAATAATTTTTCTGTTTTTCTTTAAAATTTTCTTTTATTATTTTTGTTCAAATAATTTTTACTTTCCTTCTATTGTCGTACTTTTTATTGTTTTTAAGCACAAATACGCGATGCAAGAGAAACGACATTATTATATTTATTACAATGAGCTTCAATTTTATTACTTTTTTAGTCTTCTGCGGAGTTTTTTGCTACAAAATTTATTTTGAAAATAATTTAAACTTTAAGTTTTCTGCGTTTTGCGGATATTTGAAGAAAAATAAGAAAGTCATAGAGTTAAAAGGGGGAAAAACTTACCCTTAATTTGTTCTTTATTTTAGGAATTCGAAAATGAAGTCTGAAAGTAAAAAGAAAAATATATATATTTTTATTAATTAAATTTATAATAAGAATATATATAAGGGCCAGTCACAGACTGCGCCTAGTTTAGAGTAGTCTATTGACGTTATTTTAAATTAGCCCTAAATTAAAGTCTACTTTAAGGATCTATTTACTAAATTATCATCTAGTCGATTGTCTAGATTGTTATCTAGTCGATTGAAAAGTTTACCATCGAGGCGATAGACTAAATTATCATCTAGTCGAATAACTATACAATAATCGATTAAATTTTCATTTAGTCTATTAACTAAATTATCATCTAATCGATTGACTAGATAATCACCTAGTCGATGTGTTGGATTATTATCTTGTCGATTGATTGGATTACTAACTGGCAATTTACTATGTAATAATGTAATTAATTAACTAGATTTTCATCTAGTCGATTAACTAGAACGTCGTCTAGTCGATTGACTTGATTATCAGCTAGTCGATAGACTAGGTTATCACCTAATCGATAGATTAGACAATCATCTAGTCGATTGACTGAATTATCGTCTAGTCGATTGACTGAATTATCGTCTAGTCGATTGACAAAATTATCATCTAGTCGATTGAATAGATTATCATCTAGTCGATTGACTAGTCGATCGATTGACTAGATTATTATCTAGTCGATTAAAAAGTTTACCATCGAGGCGATAGACTAGATTATCATCTAGTCGAATAACAATATAATAATCGATTTAATTTTCATTTAGTCTATTGACTAAATTATCATCTGATCGATTGACTAGATAATCATCTAGTCAATGTGTTAGATTATTATCTTGTCGATTCATTGGATTACTAACTAGCGATTGACTAGGTAATCATGTTATTAATTAACTAGATTTTCATCTAGTCGATTTACTGGACTAGAACGTCGTCTAGTCGATTGACTTAATTATCATCTAGTCTACTGACTATATTATCACCTAGTCGATTGACTAGATTATCATCTAGTCGATTGACTAGTCGTTCGATTGACTAGATTATTATTTAGTCGATTGACTAGACAATTATCTAGTCAATTGGTTGAGTTATCATCTAGTCGATTGATTGGATTATCATCTAGTCGATTGACTAGATTATCATCTATATGATAGATTATTATCTGGTCATGATTAGTTAGATTATTATCTGGTCAACTGGTGAGATTATCATCTCGTCGATTGAGTAATTTGTCATCTAGTACGAGATTGTGATCTTTCTGGAGTAGATTATGATCTGTCTATGGACAAGATGTATAGTATTTAATTAAATGATCTGATAGACTTTAATAAATTCTGTAGATATATAATCCTGTCTAATTCTCTTAACTTTCTCTTAAGCTTAATTTCTCCAGAAACATTTAGAAAAGTTTTGAGAAAAAACGCAAAAATAAGAAAAACAAAATTTTCATTTTGATAATAAAAATTACACGCTTATTCCCAGTTTAATATGTATGAGTGAAATGTTCACCCACACAAAAATAAAGTGTATTTTATTTAAATACGTTTTGTTATATTTGCGGGAAAGCGGAAATAAAATTATGCCGGTTTGAGTTTGATTGTCATTGTTGTTCTTGCTGAGAATAAGGAATAAATTTAAAATGCAAACAAGGTGACCCTAAAATAAAGAAAGTGAAGAGAAGTACTGCTCAGGACTGGTGATGGTGAGGAATATATATATAAAATAGTCTGGCCTAAAAAATTGTTATCATATTATTTTTCATTCAAGACAGTTTATATCCATTTGCTTGGTCTGATCCTTCATTTTAGTTATTTATCTTGTTTGCATCTGTTTTCCCTATATTTTATCCAAAATCTAATCAGATTTTCCATTAATCGAGTTAAATTTTTTAAATCGATTTTTTATTTTTTCTTGACAATTCATTGTTATGTCACACCCAACAAAAATTGTTTCTTCTTCTCCATTTATTTCAAACACTCTTAGGGGACTTTTGCAAACAATGTTAATGTGTTGTTGTTTTTGTTTTTGTTTCAGTTTTTTTTGCCAATTTATTTGCACAATTTTGGGGATACAAGTCTTGTAGGATGAACAAATTGATCTGTCAGGCAGGAAAAAAAAACAAACAAACAAACAACAAAACAACAACAATTTGATGGTAATACCACTCACTGGTAATAGCAACTTAGCTGTATGTTTTTAAATTTGATGGGCAATTTATATTATGTGTTTTCTCTAAATTTGCACAAAAAAGTTACACCGAGAAAAAATACAGTTTGTTAGTAAGAATTTAAAAATTTCGGATTTTAAAAATGTACTAAAGATTGTTCTAAATTTACATGAAAACCCAAAATTTGTTTAACTTGAAACACTATATTCACTTTATTATCTATTTCTCTCAGTGTATTAAATCTGTTTTACTCCGTAATATGTTTCTGTTCTTTTTGCTCATTTCACTTATTTTTGTTTTAACAAATAAGCTTTAATTTTTTTAAAGGTCTCATTCTCTTCCCGCTGTCTGCATAACAAAAAACATATAAATATCCTTCACTGTTGTGGAACAAATTTAACACACATTCTGTTGTTCTTTAGGTGACATTGAAGAATATTTATTAATAAAAGCGAAAAACAACAACAAAAAATTGCCTCAAGTAAAAAAAAAGAAATGCTAAAAGAGGCAACAAAATTAAAATTTGGTAAGAAACGTGTAAATAAAAACATAAATTGATGACAAAAACTAAAGTAACAAACAAACAAACAACAATTTAAAATGAAGTCAAAATGAATGGAAAATATTTAATAATAAAAATGTTAATATGAAATTATTCTGGATTTAGTTTTAGTTCAATTCCAATTTAGTTCTAGTTCAATTTAAGTTCAGTTCTAGTTCAGTTCTAATGCAGTTCTAGTTCACATTCCATTTCAGATTCAAGTACAGATTCTAGTTCAGTCCTAAATCAGTCCAGTTTCAGCTAAGTTGTAGATCAGAAACAGACCTGGTAGCTGGGCTTAAATCTAAACTGGAATCTGAATTGAAGTTCGAAAAAGGATCTGACGAGAAAACTAGTTTTAGGAATTGGATTATGCCCCTTTTACCTCTAAAATACCTTTTCTATTGAAAGCTAAATTTTTCCTTAGAATTTAAAAAACCCAAGTTAAGAAGTTATTTTGTTGCTTACCAACGTGTTGGAATTACATTCCAACATTCACACAAATCCATACGAAACACAACAAATAGCAAAACACTAAAACAGACATGATTGTGCCAAAAACGTAAGAATTCATAGAAAACTTTTTGCAAAAAAAAAAAAAACGAACAAAACAAAAAAGAAAACTTCAGTACAAAAGAAACAACAACAAAATAACGTAATACAACGTGCCGTTTTAACAATTGTTTGTTTTACGCATTCTAAACGTTAAACGCGGGCGAATTACGTGATTTGTTTGCACAAAAATGATTACGAATGTAACAAAATAACAAAAAAATAGTGAAAAGAAACCTTTTTCTAGTAATAGAGTTTAATGTAGTTTTTTTTTCTTTTGTTGCTTTAAACTGGGAAGTATTTACAAAAAAGGATACAATAGAGAGAGAGAAAAATCCTTGTAACAGTAAAAAATCAAATAAGAAATCAAGTAGAGGCTTAAACTCTCTAAGATGAGATTATGTTTATGCTACAAATGTTTATTTATTCTCCTGTTCTGTTTCTGTTTCTTCTAGAATAGAAAAGCCAGTGTAAATACAGTGAGCTTAAATAAATAAGTTACAGTTAGTAAAAATTATATAAATAAAATTTCTTCAGCAAATTTTAAACAAAATTTATAGTTTTTTCTTTTTTACTTTTTTGTAATAATTTTAATTTTTTTTCTATCGTCCCTCGATTTTTATTATGAAGTGTAGCTGTTTATAGCATTATTTCTTTTACAGGTATTAAATAAAAATAAAATAAACTACCGTTAACTGAAGTGCTAAATACGTTATTTATGAAAAAATATTTTAAGTACGCGTTTAATTAACAATTTCTCACTTTAGCTATTTTCCTCCTTTTCAACAATTAAAGAAAAAAATACAGAAAAAAATCACCATGAAATGAAATATGCCAATGAAACGTTGAAAAACTAATAAATTTTAAAGAAAGAAAATTTATATGGTCATTAATTAATATTAATCATACGTTATGATGTACTGTTTTAAAAACGTTATTACAACAAAAGAATATAAATAAGGGATATGAATCTAGTCAAGGCATTACACATTTTCTAATCTATTTAGTGTTAATAAAATTTTTTCCATTCTAATCTGTTCAGATTCTAATTTGAACTGCAGTTGAAATTCTATTTAAGATTTTTCTTCATATTGTTGTTCAAATTGTCTTGTTCAGTTTTCAGTTAAAATTCCAGTTCAGATCCTATTTCGAATTGAATTATATGTTCTTATTTAAATTCTTTATCAGAATTCAATTCAAATTTCAGTTCCTATTGCAACGCAAATTATATTTCACATTCCATTTTAGTCAAATAACAGTTTAGACTTCAACTGAAATTCTAGTTCATATATTAATTCATTTCCTGGTCCACTCTCTAGTTCAAATTGCATTTCTGATACCAGTCTTTACTCTATTTCCTAAACATGTTTAGACTTGAGTTCAGTTTCTAGTTAAAATTTTTTGTCAAAATAAAATTTAGTTTTGGACTCAAATTCTGCTTCAGATTCTAGATGCTCTGTGTAAATCTATTCAGACTCTAATCCTCTTTTGTCACCAGATTCAGTTTTGGATTGCATTTCAGAATTTAGTTCAAATTCTAGTTCAGAGTCGAGTTTCGCTTTTAAATCAGGTTCTAGTTCTCACCCTTGTTCCAATTTCATATCAGGTTCTAGTTTTGATTATGGCGGGAAATTAAAATAAGACGTTAGTTCAGTTACATGTTTAGATTTAAGTTCAGAGTCGATTTCAGGTTTCGGCAAGAATTCTAGTGTCTCATTAAAATACGCTGCTACAGTTCAAATTCTAGCAGTGGGAGTAAATTATCGAGATTAGCTCGGATTCTTGTTAAATTTCTGATTTTGGTTCGAAATTAAGTTCAAATAGTTCAGATTCTGTTTTAATTATAGTTCAGGTTTCGGCTTAGACTCCTATTCAAATCCTTCTTTCTTGTTCGGATTGCTGCCCAGAGTTAAGTTCGGTTTTTTATTGAAATTTTAGATCTCTTTTTGGTTCAGAATTTAGTCCCGATTTTATTTCGGTGTTTGTTTTGGATTAAAGTTTAGGTTCTTCGTAAAAACTAGAACAGATTGTTGGTTCAATTTTAGTTTTGAATCAGATATAATTGCAGATTCTAGACCAGATTCTAATTTTGAATGAAGTTAGACTTTTTTATGGATTTCATTTCACGTATCAGTTCAGTTACTTTATAGGAATATAGTTTTGGATTCATGTACTGATTTAAGCTCAGATCCTATTTTAGAATCAAGTTTAAATTAAATTTCAGATGATAATGCAGAGACGAGATCAGATTACATTTATAATTCTACCTCAGTATATGAGTCTAGTTTAGATTCTAGTTCTGTTACCATTTTAAAATCTAGTGCGGATTCTAATTCAGTTTTAAGTTAAGATGCCATTTAACATTCAAGATCCAATCTTAAACATGTACTTCTTCAGCTTTTAGTTTAGTTTGCAGTCGAATTCCAGTTAAGATTTGAAACTTCAATTCTAGTTCTGATTGGAATCCAGAAATTAAATCGGAACTATTTTCAAATTTCAGCCCTATTTTTGAATCAGATTCCAGTTTATATTCCAAATAAATGTGAGAGCTGTAAAAAGGATTCTATTTTTTATTTTCACTTGAGTCTTTTTTTTTTTTTTTTTTTGTTTTTTTTTATTTGAAATTTGGTGGAGTGGAAAAGAACCCAAAAGTTTTTAATAGAAATAGGCTTTAAATCTGGATTTAAGAACTAGATTTTATATTATTTTTTACAGATTTCATCCAAGATTATTTGGTTTTAAACAATTTTTGAAATTCTTTTTCTGTTCAGTTAAAAAGAACTTTATTTCACCCCTCTTTCATAATTTCATTTGATGTGGAAAAAACAAATGTTTTTTGTTGATTTGTTATTATTTTTGTAAGTTTTCATCTCTTTTTTTCTGTTTTTTTCCATAATAAACTTTTAATTTAAAGTTTGTAATTTTCTTTTAAATAACTTTTGTTAGTTTTATGTTCTCACAATTTTTCAAATAATTTTTCAGCATAAAATTGTTTTGGCTGTTTATTATTTTTTCAATAAAACTTAAGAAAAAAAAAAAACAACAACAAAAACTATCTAAAACTATAATAGTTTTTAAGAGATAATAAGAGAAAAAGCTTTTTTTATAATAAACTTTTTTTCAATATTTTTTCTCAATCTGAAATCATTTACTAAAATTTTCAAAACGTTAAAACTCTTATTTCTCTATTCAGTGGCACCCTAATTTTTCCATTTCCAATTTAACTCAATTATAAATGTCATGTCATATTGTAAAACATTTAAATTATTAGCTGGATTTAGAATGACATCATAATACAATTATATTATTGACATTTTCAAAACATCTGTATAATTTTCCAATTCACAATTGTTATTGACAAACGTTTTTCACTTTTTTTTTCAAATTTTGTAATTTTCGTATTTGAGTTAAGAATTTATACGATAATTTCATTTATTTTATAATGCTGAAAATAGCAGCAATATGGTTTGAAGACTAAATAATTGCAAGTTGTATAGACAATACAAATATTTATTTCTTTATGGTGGTTTTTTGCTATACATATTGACATACATATGTCATTATATCTAAGTGTTTAATACGTTTATAACTCTTAATATTCGTTGTCTAGGGAATGGGAACAAAAGCTACAATATAACTTAATTTATTGAACCAATTAAGCAAGTTGTTTATAATTAAAATTGGAACTATTTGAAGAGAAAATTATTTTAACATATAAAAATTCTAAAAAATCGGAAATCCAGGCTCTAGATTTATAGTACATTTAAACATTATGTTTATAAAACAACAGCTATAGTTTTAATTATTATATTAGCTCTTAAAATCCATTTAAATTTCTTTGATATGACAACTCTTACCAAAGTTATGCTATAAAAAGTAAAAAAATAAAATAATTAATATCAATCATACGCCACCTTTAAAAATTTTTAAAATTAAAAAATCACGAGAAACTTCTCATCTACATAAAGCTTTTGTATGACAATTAATGTCTATTTAAATCAGATAACAATTTAGTCTCTAAAGCCATATGACAATTTAGTCACTATAGATCAGATGGCAATTTAATCTCTATAAACTGAAGAAAATTTAGTTTCTATTAACTAAAGGACAATTTCGTCACTATAGATGACTATTTAGCCATTTTAGACCAGATTAGTCACTATAGACAAAATGACAATTTAGTCTCTGAAGACTTAATGACAACTTAGTCTTAATTAAATTTTCACTTTAGATTAGATGACAATTTCATCTCTGCGGACTAGATAACAATTTCATCTCTTTAGACTAGATGATTCTCTTAAGACTTGATGACAATTAAGTCAGTGTACTAGGTGTCAATTTAATCACTGAACTTGATGACAATGTAGTCTCAAGAATGATAACTGGACTTAATGACAATTTAATCTCTAAACTTAATGACAATCTAGTCTTTAAACTAAATGAAAGTTTAGTTCCTGGACTGAACGAAAATTTATTCTCTGAACCAAATGACAACTAAGTCTCTGAACAAAATAAGAGTTTTAACTTTTAACAAATTAGTCTCTGGAATTAAATGCAATTTACAGTTTGGACTAAATCATATTTTAGAGTCAGGACTTAATTTGCATTTAATGACAATTTGATATCTGTACTAAATTGTAATTTAATCTCTGGACTAAATGACAATTTTGTCTGCACTAAATGACAATTTAGACTCTGTATTAATTTAGTCTTTGAAGTAAACAACAATGAAGTCTTTGGAATAAATGATAATTTATTGTCAAGACTTAATGTGTCAGGACTAAATGACAGTTCAGTCTGTGAACTATGTACAACTTAGTCTCCATACTTAATCTCAATATAGGAACT
Organism: Cochliomyia hominivorax; assembly: GCA_004302925.2. Taxonomy (NCBI): domain Eukaryota; kingdom Metazoa; phylum Arthropoda; class Insecta; order Diptera; family Calliphoridae; genus Cochliomyia; species Cochliomyia hominivorax. Next base: position 97,103,925 of record PYHX02000158.1, on the reverse strand, counting down.
AGAGTAAATGACAATGGAATGAACGGACAAAATGACAATTCAATCTGTGAACAGAAGTACGATCTAGTGCTATGTCTTGATGAAAATTTAGCCTCTATTCTAAACATAAGTTAAGTCTTTATATATATGGATATTAATGTTAATCATACGCCATCAATTTACTTCAATTTTAAATTTTTAGTTTCTTTTGAAAAAAAAAGTTATAATTAAATTTTAAGCTTAAATTATCATTTGTTTTGCAATATTCTTTAAACCATCAAAATAGCAGCTGCTTTTAATGCAAATCGGATTAATATTAGTTCTTCTTTTTCTTAATCCAAACTGAACTTAATTTAAATTTGATTTCTTTGCATTTTTCGGTAGCTTTGGACTTCAGTTTCGTTCTGTGGTTTCCTCTTAAAATGTTGTAATTTTCCACTAAATATCTTCATTAGATTTTTTTGCAACACTTGTTTTTCTGGTTGCAAGTATTTTTGGTTTTACTCAATTTTGTTTAATGAAATTTCGTTTGTTTATTTAAACTCGCAAATATTAGCGGAATCTATAAACAACATACGTTGCATCTATAATATGTATTTGTTGCAAGTTTTTTTTCTATTTTCATTAATACGATTTTGTCACTAGAGTTTTAGTGTTATCTAGCCTTGAGCGTAAAATATATAAGCAAGTTGCCCAACAAACATTTTGAAATAAAAACTACTGAACTAGAGATGAACTTGAACTGAACTAAAAGCGAACTAAAAATGAACTAAAATTGAACTAGAAGTGAACTAGAACCAAACTTAAAGCGAACTAAAATTTAACTAAAACTGAACTAAAACTGATCCAGAACTGAACTAGAATTGAACTAATTTTTAACTTTATTCTGGTAATAAAATATAGTAAAAGCTTTTTTACTTTGAAATATCCACTGGATTGTTATTTTAGTAATTTATTGTCTAAAGCAAAAAAAAAACTTATACGAATCATGACAAAAATAATGTTGCACAACCAAACTATACAACAATGTTGTAGATCTATCTTTTACTAACGTCAAACTGCTACTTCTTTACTACCATTTTTAAATACAATTGATAAAAATCAAAGTACCCCATGGGCTATTAGTTTCGTATTTGGTTTATGTTCTATGATACAATTTCGCAATGATACGATTTAGCATAATGTACACGTAATGTCCACCAAATAACAACAGCAGCAGCAGCAACTAGCAATAGCAACAAAATTATTTTCTACTGCATCAAATAATACCCACCGAAAAAAACACAGGGAATAACTGTAACACAAACATCAGTAGCTAACACTAGCAGCAACATTAAGAAACTACAAAATACGAACAACATGATGTAGCTACAACAATAAATTCTCTTAAGAGTCATTATGACGCCAACACGTATAAGGCATAATTGCAATTGTTCGTTCTCTTCTATTGCAAATTCATAGATTGCAATGAAAAAGAATAGAATGAGTGTAAACATAGTCGCCATCGTCAATTTAAAATGTGCACTCTATTTGAAATAATGTATAGAGAGAAATGTTGCTGCTGCTTTTGATGACGAAGACAACAATAACAACAAAATGTTTACTATTGCTCTTGATGAGCAAAGAGGTCTATATAAATGGCCGCCTAAAAGTAGTTAAATTTAAGCATACGAGTATCTGTGTGTGTGTGCAACGAAGGAGGGTGACTAGAGGAAATGTTTAAGTGACTGACCGGCTGCCGGTCTCAGTGTCTGCAAAATTTTTTAAAAGTGTAGTAAATGAATGATTGAATGCTCGTTCATTTTCATTTCTCAATGGCACCAAAAAAACACACTAAATAACACTCCAACATTAATGACTGCATATAAAACGTGTTGCATTGGTTATATTACTGACCAAATGGTCATTAAATGGAAGGCATTCAAGAATTTTTTTACAACAAGAAAAATCTGAAAGCTTCAAACGAATTGTGAAATTAGAAAAAAAGTCCTAAAACCTAAAATTTCTGTACTAAAGTAAAATTTGTTTAGTGAAAATAAAATTTTAAGAGAAAATTTGAGTTTTTATTTAGTGAAAATTAAGTGTTAAGTGAAAAATTAAATTTTTTAGTGAAAATTTCAATTTTTAGTGAAAAATTCAATTTTTTAGTGAAAATTTCAATTTTTTAGTGAAAATTAAATTTTTTGTTAAAAATTCAATTTTTTAGTGAAAAATTCAATTTTTAGTGAAAAATTAAATTTTTTAGTGAAAAATTCAATTTTTTAGTGAAAAATTCAATTTTTTTAGTGAAAAATTCAATTTTTTTAGTGAAAAATTCAATTTTTAGTAAAAATTCAATTTAATTTTTAATGAAAAATTAAATTTTTAGTGAAAAATTCATTTTAGTAAAATTCATTTTTAGTGAAAAATTCAATTTTTAGTGAAAAATTCAATTTTTAGTGAAAAATTCAATTTTTAGTGAAAAATTCAATTTTTAGTGAAAAATTCAATTTTTAGTGAAAATTCAATTTTTAGTGAAAAATTCAATTTTTAGTGAAAAATTCAATTTTTAGTGAAAAATTCAATTTTTAGTGAAAAATTCAATTTTTAGTGAAAAATTCAATTTTTAGTGAAAAATTCAATTTTTAGTGAAAAATTCAATTTTTAGTGAAAAATTCAATTTTTAGTGAAAAATTCAATTTTTAGTGAAAATTCAATTTTTAGTGAAAAATTCAATTTTTAGTGAAAAATTCAATTTTTAGTGAAAAATTCAATTTTTAGTGAAAAATTCAATTTTTAGTGAAAAATTCAATTTTTAGTGAAAAATTCAATTTTGTGAAAAATTCAATTTTTTAGTGAAAATCATTTTGCTGAAAATTCAATTTTTGGTGAAAAATTCAATTTTTAGTGAAAAATTCAATTTTTAGTGAAAAATTCAATTTTTAGTGAAAAATTCAATTTTTAGTGAAAAATTCAATTTTTAGTGAAAAATTCAATTTTTAGTGAAAAATTCAATTTTTAGTGAAAAATTCAATTTTTAGTGAAAAATTCAATTTTTAGTGAAAAATTCAATTTTTAGTGAAAAATTCAATTTTTAGTGAAAAATTCAATTTTTAGTGAAAAATTCAATTTTTAGTGAAAAATTCAATTTTTAGTGAAAAATTCAATTTTTAGTGAAAAATTCAATTTTTAGTGAAAAATTCAATTTTTAGTGAAAAATTCAATTTTTAGTGAAAAATTCAATTTTTAGTGAAAAATTCAATTTTTAGTGAAAAATTCAATTTTTAGTGAAAAATTCATTTTTAGTGAAAAATTCAATTTTTAGTGAAAAATTCAATTTTAGTGAAAAATTCAATTTTTAGTGAAAAATTCAATTTTTAGTGAAAAATTCAATTTTTAGTGAAAAATTCAATTTTTTAGTGAAAAATTCAATTTTAGTGAAAAATTCAATTTTTAGTGAAAAATTCAATTTTTAGTGAAAAATTCAATTTTTAGTGAAAAATTCAATTTTTAGTGAAAAATTCAATTTTTAGTGAAAAATTCAATTTTTAGGTGAAAAATTCAATTTTTAGTGAAAAAATTCAATTTTTAGTGAAAAATTCAATTTTTAGTGAAAAATTCAATTTTAGTGAAAAATTCAATTTTTAGTGAAAAATTCAATTTTTAGTGAAAATCAATTTAGTAAAATTCAATTTTAGTGAAAAATTCAATTTTTAGTGAAAAATTCAATTTTTAGTGAAAAATTCAATTTTTAGTGAAAAATTCAATTTTTAGTGAAAAATTCAATTTTTAGTGAAAAATTCAATTTTTAGTGAAAAATTCAATTTTTAGTGAAAAATTCAATTTTAGTGAAAAAATTCATTTTAGTGAAAAATTCAGTTGTTAGTGAAAACTTTAGTTTTTTAATGAAAAATTAAATTTTAGTGGAAATCGCATATTTAAAGAAAATTTTCCATAAATCGAATATTTAAGGAAAAGTTTCGATAAATTATACTTTTTGTTATCAATTGTCATCTGTTGCTACTAAAATAATTGCAACAATTTGTTTATTGTTGTTGTCAAGCCTTTTAAACAATCCCAATTTAACTCCCAGTCCATAATTGACAAAAAGGTCTGGTTTTTTTCCAGAAAAAATTATTTATAAATTTTCATACAATTTATTCAGTTTTCAATTAAATACTTAAATTGCTGTTGTAGCTACTTGTGTTTTTGTTGTTGTTGCTGCTTGTCATTGTTGTCATTTTGTATAAGAGATTGTAATGCATTGTGTTGCATTTGTCGTTACTTTGTATTTTACATTCAATTGAGTTGCAATTATTAACTTATTTTTACTCATTCCCTCCATATTTGGCGTTACGGTTGAAGTGTTTTCGTCTGTATCTCTCATTTTTTATATGATTACGACAAAATTAGACAATTATCAAATTGCATTTAATTAAAAACATTTAATAATCACAATCATCATATGAGTTATTTGTATTAAAGTTATAACATGTTGATGTCTATCACGTGAAGTGATGTTAACGAGAAAAAGGGGAAAATAAATTGAAAACGTAAAAAATTATTCAGTGATTGAAGGCTTTAAACGAGCTGAAATTAAAGTTATTAAAATAAAGACTAAAATATAAAGAGTCCGTCTATAAAACTCTTTCACAGTTAAAACAGTAGACTGTTTTTTAGAGTTTTTTTGTAGTCTGGACTGTGGATGAGTTTACAGTGTCATCTACTGACAAATCTATAGTCGCGTCTATAGAATAATTTCAGTCTCGTTTATTGCTTCGCCTAAGAACTAATTTAAAGTCACGTCGGAAGACTAATTTAAAATCACGTCTATTGACTAGTTAAAAGTATCGCCCATAATAGACAAGTTTATAATCTCGGTTTGATAGTCTCATCCGTAGACAAATACAAAATTTCGTTTAAAGACTTATTTATAGTCTCGTTTATAGAAGAGTTTATAATCTCGTCTATAGATTAGTTAATATTCTTGCTGTAGACTAATTTATTGATTCGTCAATGGACTTGTTTACTGTCTCATTTGCTGGCTAGTTAATAGTCTAGTATAAAAACAGTAAGCTAGGTCTCATATATATAGACCAGTTTATTTTCGAGCTTACATACTAGTTTTCAGTCCCTTATATAGACTAGTTATAGTCTCGTCTAAAAACTATTGAACAGTATCATATTTAGAATATTTAAAGTCTCGTCTACGGACTCCTTTATAATCTCGTGTATTGTCTCGATATATACTCTTCTTTAGGCTAATTTATAGTCTCGTTTATAGACTAGTCTTAAGACTATTTAGCGGTATCATATTTAGCCTCAGTTTAAAGTCTCGTCTACAGATTAGCTTAAAGCTTTGTCTAGATACAAATTTATTGATTTCTTTAAATTCTCATCTCTAGACCAGTTAAAAGTCACGTCCAGAGACTACTTGAAAGTCCATTCTATAGAAAAGTTTATAGTCTTGACTTCGACTAGTTTAAATTTAAGACTATAATTTTGGAGTTTATATATTTTTTCTTTATAACGATTTTCATCAGTTCGAATATTTAAACATTTTTTTGTTTCTCTCAAACTTTTTGCTTGTTTCACCATAAAGTGTTCTAAATATGCAAAAAACCATTAAATATGTGAATGTATGCGTTTTGTGTGTTCATTCATTAAGCTTCACTGAACAGTAGTTGTTGTTTATTTTAGCCATAATGCAAATCATACAAGAGAATTTTAATGAAGGAACTCTTAGAGATGGTAAGAGAGAGGGAGGGAGAGAGAGTGTAGAGGAGAAATTGAGAACAAAATCATTAGAAATGCAACATAAAAATCGCAGCGCGTAGCAAAAGTTTAAATTATTTATGATTATTTACACTGTACAACAGATTCAATGAGTTTGACTGACGACAATGATGATGAGAAGATTTTAATGCAGTTGAATGGCCATCTTCTGCTGCTGTTGCTGACGCTGCTTCTGAGTGCTACACATAAACTTGGTTGTTGGCACTCACGTCATCAGTACTTTTTAATTGTGTGTGTATGTGTTTCGGTATGTGTAAATTTTTAGAGTGCTATAGCGTGTAGAATGGTCATATGACCTGTTTGATTATAAATATATTTTTTTTCTTGTTCATCATGTTGTTGTTTTTGTTTGTGACTAATGCATGTACGCACATTTGCTAAACAATCCAATGATTTACCAAAACACATGAAGAAATCCTCTCTAACATTTTGCACTTTAATGGTTCCTAGTCCGAGTAGCAATATGGAAAATATTTGCTTTGGATTGGAGAGACAGGAGATTGAGGGGACATGGAAATGTTTGCATTAAAATAAACGCATTTATATATGTGAATATATGTTTGTTGTAACCACATTTGGACAGGTAGTGAGTTGCTTTTGGGTTCAGTTATATTTGCCACAAACTCCTCAGCTGCTCCTGCTCCTCCCCATCCCTCCTACTGTGTTGCATATTCATTCAAATGAAATATTTGCCTCATCAACATCTACATAACATACAGATGAATGAATCCATAATAAACCAAATTTACCGCAATGGAGATACATTAGTAGACCATAGATGATGCAGTAGCAGCTATAACATTCTCACACTCACACACATATGTAAATTTAGTTTCCTAAACATTCAGTTCAGAGGTTTAGCAAATATTTGCAAAATTTAAATTAAAACAAAATCCAAAAACTTCATTTGTGTTTTGAAAAAAAATGCCTGAGAAGTTTTTAAAAATCAAAATATTTCTGTTTTTGGTTTTTGGTCGAAAAAGGAAATAAAAGAAAATTAAGTAGAAATATTTTTTGGAACAAAAAAAGAGTAAAATAAAAGAAGATTTTTTATTATTTAAATTTATTGGTTTCTGCATTAAAGAAATATCGAAGACTTAAGTTATTTTCTTTTGAAATTTATAGTTTTCTTTAGCCTTTTTTGTTTTGGTTGCAGGAGATATGTTAAATTAATTACAAATCCTTTATAGATTTTATTGTATTCTTTAGCTGTTTTCTATGCAAAGTAATGCACAATGCTTACTGGCAAACATTTAGGGTTCCGAAAGCTTTGCACCAATTATTTTTCTTTAAGACAAGTCATTCTATCGTTCCTGTTAAATTAGACTACAGACAAGTTTGAAGTACGCACTATATAGAATAGGTTCAAAGGTTAGTCCAGATTTTAGACTGGTTTAAAGTCTGGACTGCAGAATAGTTAAAAACCTTGACGAGTTTATAGTCAGGGCTTTAAATTGTTTAGTCCTATAATCTAATTAAGTCGGAAATTAGACTACTTAATGGTCTGAATTGCAGATTAGTTTAAAGTACAGACTATGGATTTATTAAAGATTAGTCCAGACTATAGACTGGTTTAAAGTTTAAGAGTGCAAAGTGTGGACTATAAACTCGTTCACAGTCAGGGCTTTAAACTACTTTATATTCACATCTATAGATTAGTTTATAGTCAGGACTATAGACTCGTTTATAGTCTCTACCATAGACTCGTTTATAGCTTGGACTATAAAACAGCTTAAAGTCTAGACAATAGATTAGTATATAGTCAGTGATTATAGTCAAGATTATAGATTAGTTATTAGTTTTGATTATAGAATAGTTTATAGTCGGTACTATAGCTAAAAATAGCCTAGGTTATATACTTGTTTATAGTATGGATTATAGACTAGTTTATAGTCTGGATGATATACTAGTTTTAAGTCTAGATAAATTGTATAAGTACTTTTGACTAAGGTTTTAACACTCTGGCGTATGATTGATTTTAATTATGGGGAATAAAAGAAAATTCACCATAACTTTTAGAGCGCTTAAATGTTTTGAAAATATTCAAATAGTTTTGTAAAGCCGAGAAAATCGGCTTTAATCGGGATATTCAAATTTCTCATAAAAGTTTTCTTTTAAGGATTAAACAAAATGATTGATAGAGTTTTTTCTTATTAAAAAAATATTTTACATAAATTGATCTGTAAATATATTTATATCTTGGTAAATACCCCTTATTTTCGTGTCAGTACTATAGACTATAGCTGGACTGTAGACTAGCTATAGTCTGGACTATGGAAAAGTGTCTGGTCTGGTCTGTGTACACCAGTTTATTGTCTGGACGTGGACTGGTTTCAAGTCTGGTTTAAACTATTTTCCAGTCTGGTACGCATAGACCAGTTTATAGACTGTAATATTAATTGGTATAAAGTCTTGATTTAAAAGAAGTTATCTAGTCTAGATTATGGAAATGTATATAATCTTGCCAATAGAATAGTTTATTATCTGGACTATAGACTGTTTTATAACCTGGTTTATAGATTAGATAAACTATAAATTTGTTTAGAGTCTGCGCTAAAAACTGGTTTACAGTCTAGGCTATAGACCAGTTTTCACTAGTTTATAATATAGACTATAGACTGTTTTTTAATCTGGTATGTAAACTTCTTCATAATTCCGACTATAGACGAATATATAGTCTATACTTTAGTACACTTTATAATGGATTCTTGATTTTAAAATTTAATCTCCTTCAAATGTCAAAAATGTATTTTCACTTTTGCATTTTTAGCTTTTTTTACATTTTTTTCTGTATTTGCACGCTGACATAAAATTTTATTTGTTATTGTTTGATTTTTAGTTTAAAATTCTGCGAACGAACGAATAAAGGCCCCAAAAGAAAACGTGCAAAAACAGATCATAATAATAGAGTTTTCGTTCATTTTTTTTAAATAACATCAAATGACTTAAATCTCAACAAAATTCTACGAAGCAATTGTAATGAAATTTAAACTAAAAAGTACTGGCAAAATATTTGAGAAAAGAGCTTAATATAGGAGAAGAATAAAAAACTAAAACAACGTATCTGTCAAAAAGCCAAATCAATTGGACACGTTTTGTAATATGTTGCGAAAAAAAAAAACAAAATAGTGAATTTTAAAGATTAAAAAAGAAATCACAAAGATATCGAGGAAATGAGAAGTCGAAAATTCAGATTAATGAAATTGAAATTTAAGAAAAATTTTGTTTAAAAAAACATTTTTTGTTTATTTAAAAAATCTCCAAGAATTTGCAATATTGACTTTGAATCGTGAAAATTTTCAATCTAAACAATTAATCTGAGACATTGAAATGCATTTAAGTAAAAATGGCATGAATTTAAATAAAACAGCGTAATAATAATATTTTTTCCTATTATTGCTATTTTTGCATTTTGCCTTTATTTACGCTTTAAATTTCATGATTGTATGCTTTTTATTGCATTAGCGGCTAGAAGAGAAGAAAAAGAGCTAAATGCATCTGTAATTTCAACTGAAAACAATCAAAATAAATCACGCAAACTAATTAAATTAAAAGAGAGAAAATATAGATTTTAATGGGTGTTAAGGCAAAAAAGCTCATATATACAAAGATGAATATAAACAAATAGTTTTAGATGTTGAAAAGAAAGTTCAGAAAGATGTTGAATCTTTGGAAGAAAATTACGAAAAATAAACTTAAACTTATCCATATTTTTAGTCATGAATACTTTCCAAAATTTGTTCATTATTTTTCTCATCACTCGACTATTGTGATTGGTTTCTACGTCAGAATAATACTTAGGTTGTTACCTGCTCCATTAGTGAATTTTATTTGATTACTCTAAACCGTATCGAAGCTATTAACATTCTAAAGCAAACAACCTCCTAATTATTATCAATCATACGCTCCGTGTTACTTTTAAATCAAATAAATTGAAATGATTTTCTTGCTTTTAGTTGGAGCCGAGGAATACCTGATTTTATATGGAGGACCACAAGATTCTATGTGATTAGAAACGTAGTCGGTGAGCTCCAAACTTGGTCATCTCGGTTATGCTGAATTTTTTAAAAATGTATTAAATTATTATCAAAACATGAATATTTCCGAAACTGCAAAGATAAACTTCACATATTTTTATAGAGATTTACAAGGTCTATATGGAATTTCTTTTGTATTGATTCATAAATAAATTTTTTGACATCTTCGAAGGGTCGTTCCTGACAAGAAAGGGTCTTGTTCTTCTCACATTACTTAGTAAGCTCCTCGGCTCTAACCATATGATATCTTGTTATGATTTTATTAAGAAAATCAGATTTATCTCAAAGGTGTTTATACATTTTGCCGCCAACGCGTAATGCGTATGATTGATATTAATTATGAAGTAGTAATAGCAAACTCATTATAACCTAAAAACTTATTAAGGATTAAAGAAGTAGTTTACAATATCGGAAAACTAACTTTGTAGCTTTTTATAGCATATTAAACAAAAATCACTTTAACTTTAAAAATATAGAAAAAAGAGTATTAAAAGACATATAAAATTCTATGGGGCTACATTTTAGATTTTGATGGACTTTAAGTTGCCCAATATTTGCGCAATAGTATTGCTTATGCTCAGATTTTATAATGATCAACTTAAGACTTTATATTTTGTTATATATTTTATAACACTTTGGCGTATGATTAATATTAATTTTAAGGTAGCGATAGAACTACTCTTATAAAAACTCTTGGTGAATTTAAAGTTCTTTTTGGATTCCAAGTAAATTTTCTTAGACTTATACCTAATTAAGACCTACGAAATTCTTGAAGTTTTGTTTAAAAAACAATCAATTCCGGTTTTAACACTGTGGCGTATGATTGATATTAATTATGAGGCAATAAGAGAAAAATCACCATAACCTCGGAACGCTTGAATGTTATTAAAATATTTAAGTGGTTTTGAAAAGCTAAGAGAATGGGCTTTAATCGACATATCCAAAATTTCTGATAGAAGTTTTCCTTTTGTGAATAAACAAAATTTTTTAAATATTTTTTTCTGATAATAAAAACTTTGATTGATCTGTAAATAAGTTCATATCGAGCGAAATAATAATTATTTCAGTCTCAAGTTTAATTATATTAAAATATTTTGTCTGAACCAGAATCTATATAAATTTCAAGTACTTTTATTTTTTATTTTTTTAACAACAAAATTCATTGTTTATTTTCTAATATTTTCAAAAGCTCAATTTAAATTTTGTCTTCAATTGACTATAACTCACAACATTACAATTATTATACCCTCCACCACTATAAGTGGTGAAGAGTCTATATTTACTTTGTCATTCCGTGTGTAATGCTAAGAAGGAATCATCCAAAACCCCATAATTTACATACATTTCATCAAATTAAAATCTGAGTCTGTCCGTCCGTCTGTCTTTCTGTATGTCTATCTGTTGTTGGCACACTCACATTCACATTATTTAAAAGAGCTCACTGAAAATTGGCTTAAGTATTTTCTAAAATCTTCGAAAGTTTCCTATTTAAAATCAGCAAAATCGGATTAGTACTTTAATTGATATAGACCGATATCTGATGCAACCTCTTTATTCAAGCAAAGAACTTTGTAAAATTGTCAATTATAAATCGGAAAATTAGAATAAAATTCTGCCATAATATTAAGTTATGTATCTCTTTGCTATTTCAAAAATTGTCAGAAATCGGTTCAGTAGAAAAACAGTTATAGTCAAAAATATAAACAAATTTATTTCTCATTCATGACTCATTTACATATTATATATGTTTGTTGGTGATGGTGTGTATTGACGTTTCGGCATAGCCGAATACATCATTCTTACTTGTTTTTTGCTTTCAAAAACTGTCATTATATTTATGGAAATTAAATTTAATGATTCAGTCTGTTTGACATTTTATATGTTCTCAGAGCATACGATGTATTGCGATTTATATTCTGTATTAAAACACAACATTAAATTGAGGTAAAGGTCAGTCATTAAAGCTAAATATATAAAGCGATGATTTACATTTTAAATTAAAATTTTATAAACAAATCAAAAAAAAAAAAAAACTAATTGATTCGTCAAGATGTAATAAGTTAATCACAGAGATACAGAAATGACAGCTGAGACTCTTTAATGAAAACTGAGGGAATGATTTGTAGATTTATAAAAAGTGAATAAATTTTATGGATTTGTAAAACTTTAGTTTTGATTTCGTTAAGCAAAAATATTCACAATATTTTGTTTTAAGTTAAATTTTTAAATAATTAAAAATTGTCGCACTTAAGCGTATGATTGATATTAGTTATGTCTATTGAATAATTTTTAACTGTTTTGATTATTTTTAAAAGCCTACGCAAAAGTTCGATTGCAACAATTTGTAAGGAGTGAGATAGAAAATCCTTTTTTTAACACAAATATTTAAAACCTGATTTAAAAGTTACCAGAAAAAAGTGGTTACTAAAATTATTAAATATTTTCTACAAAACTTAAAAGTTGGTCAAGATCTGCCTTCAAACTGTTTCCAGTGTTATAAAGAGTATCGCGAAAACTTTTCTGTTAATAGGAAATCTGGCTTCAGGTAGAAAGAATTGTCCATATGATCTTTATAAAGCCATTAAAGCGTTTTCAAGAACCTACCAAGGATAGTCGCGCTTGACTTAGAGCTGGGACTATTTGGTATGAAAAAGTTGAAGCTAAGTAGGATTAAGGAAAATGTTCAAAAAAGTTTCTTTGATAGAAATTTTGAATCAAATGTAGAGGTCAAAAGACAGAACATGGAAATTTAAAGTTCTCTCGATTCTCGACGCATAATGGATGGCAAAGCTTTTGCTCTGGTAGATTTCCGAAACTTCCTGTTGGAAAGTTATATTGTTAATGTTAAGGGAAAAGTTTAGATCCAAAGGCAGTCAAAGCTCCCAAAAGTTCTTGGTATGGCAGGCAAAGGCAATATGCCGGTTGTGGCAAAAAAAACAAGGACAATCATTTCTTAACAAAGGTCTCTATAAGTACCGATATTGAATATCAAGGAATGTAAAACAAGCAGATTGGCATCCACTTATAAGGAACTTCATAATGTGTCCACTTATTTCATGGAATAACTTGGAATCTCTCAAGTAAACAAGCACTTAAGTGCTACAAGAATAATTTGGTTTTTGTTTCAAATCCTCCAAACTGGCTGGAGCTAAAAAATTTATTGAAAACTAAATTTTTTGAAAAGAAAAAATTTCACCATCAGACGTATGATTAATATTAATTATGACTATTTTCACAAAAAATCTTATAACTTGGCAATTGTTTCACATTTAGCAAAATCTGGGCTGGATAGGAAAGCTAACAAAATAAGCTTTAATTTAAGATATAAATCACTTTCTTTCAATTCCTGAAAAAAACTATAACCATAACTTTTATTTTAATATGTGTGTTATTATTTCATTTAAAGTCTTTTTATTACTTTAATAATCCAAAGAAGTTTAATTAACAATTTTAAAAATTTTTGCAAAAAACTCTTATTTCACTCATACAATATGGCGTGATATGACTACATTATAATCATTATTTTTGTATGTTAAAAAATAAAATCGTTTCTTTTTATTTAAACTTGTTTTTCATATAGAATATCT
>PYHX02000158.1:96901178-97090447 GCA_004302925.2 Cochliomyia hominivorax | reverse complement strand
TAACTAAAATTCTCTCAAAATTCGGAAAGTGACATTATTTTACTCTTCTAAAATTTATGCAAATGCATTCAAATATTTGTCGAAAATTTCATCTGTATTTCAACGCAATTTTCTTGGCTTTCCACAACCATTTCAATTTTCAAATACTTCTGTTAGTTTTAGAGTTATAGTGAAATTTATAAATAACTTTATAATTAATATTTATCATACGCCAGAGTAAACAAAATTTAGTTTAAAATAAATTTATTCTTCACGATTTCAGCTCTTCAGTCATGCTCTGGTTCGATCAATGCCAGCAGTGAAGTTTTAATAGCACGACAGCATTTTGAGAAATATTTAAGGCAACAGGAAATGGATCTCAAGGACTTGGAACATATTACCAAAGAAGGTAGATTATGAAATTTTAACGCCACAATAAAAATAAAGAAGAATACCACATGCTGGACTATAATATAGACAATCATTAGTATATAGCAAAGACTATCAGCTACCAGCTTAGTCTATATGATAGACTACCAGCTAGTCTATATGATAGACTACCAGCTAGTCTATATGATAGACTACCAGCTAGTCTATATGATAGACTACCAGCTAGTCTATATGATAGACTACCAGCTAGTCTATATGATAGACTACCAGCTAGTCTATATGATAGACTACCAGCTAGTCTATATGATAGACTACCAGCTAGTCTATATGATAGACTACCAGCTAGTCTATATGATAGACTACCAGCTAGTCTATATGATAGACTACCAGCTAGTCTATATGATAGACTACCAGCTAGTCTATATGATAGACTACCAGCTAGTCTATATGATAGACTACCAGCTAGTCTTATGATAGACTACCAGCTAGTCTATATGATAGACTACCAGCTAGTCTATATGATAGACTACCAGCTAGTCTATATGATAGACTACCAGCTAGTCTATATGATAGACTACCAGCTAGTCTATATGATAGACTACCAGCTAGTCTATATGATAGACTACCAGCTAGTCTATATGATAGACTACCAGCTAGTCTATATGATAGACTACCAGCTAGTCTATATGATAGACTACCAGCTAGTCTATATGATAGACTACCAGCTAGTCTATATGATAGACTACCAGCTAGTCTATATGATATAGACTACCAGCTAGTCTATATGATAGACTACCAGCTAGTCTATATGATAGACTACCAGCTAGTCTATATGATAGACTACCAGCTAGTCTATATGATAGACTACCAGCTAGTCTATATATGATAGACTACCAGCTAGTCTATATGATAGACTACCAGCTAGTCTATATGATAGACTACCAGCTAGTCTATATGATAGACTACCAGCTAGTCTATATGATAGACTACCAGCTAGTCTATATGATAGACTACCAGCTAGTCTATATGATAGACTACCACTGGTCTATATGATAGACTACCAGCTAGTCTATATGATAGACTACCAGCTAGTCTATATGATAGACTACCAGCTAGTCTATATGATAGACTACCAGCTAGTCTATTGATAGACTACCAGCTAGTCTATATGATAGACTACCAGCTAGTCTATATGATAGACTACCAGCTAGTCTATATGATAGACTACTAGCTAGTCTATATGATAGACTACTAGCTAGTCTATATAATAAATTACTAGTTACTTAAGTATGTCATTTTTCAGCTCGTTCCATTTCTGTTGCCACCAGTAGTTGTGAACTCAAAACTCTTGGTTGTCAAACTCAATTACCATCGTATGATTTGTCTTTAATGGAAGTCTCCTCCCTCTCCAGTCAACCAGAGCAATCAAACTCTTTAAATAATTATGCTCAAGCAGAAAATGCCTGTAATTCTAATTATGAACCACAGCCCGATATCTCAGAAAAACCTTTGAAAGAAGCAATAACTGAACAACCACGACCAGCATCAGAACCCGTAATACCTCCTCGTTTTAATGTTATCACCATAGAGGCAAATCCTCTGCCACCTGCAGACGATTTAAGAAGACCACCTTTGTGTCAGCGTATGTGGACTGTAGTTGGTGACTTTTGTGCTGCCCACCTTTTTATGTTTACAGGTTAATAGGGATTGTTTATTATGTTTGGGTTTCTTTGCGGCATTTGTTGTGAGCGCTTCTTTTTTGACAGCTTTCTTTTATCACACTCTCAGTGTAAATCCCATATTATGGCAAACGGACGAACACATAAGACTTTGATGGCCAAGGCGGTGGAGGGGAAATGTGGTAATATGAGGGGATAATCATTTAAATAAAATCAAGGTTTATAGATTTTCGTTACAGGTTTTTATTAATTATATTTTTGATTTTGAAACTCTGTCTCGGAATTAAATTGAGGCAACATTACATTTTAAGTTTTCTTTGCGTCTTAAAAAAAGACTTTATCTTCTTCTTTCATCTTTTCAGAGTTTTCCGCCGTAAAATACAATTTTGTTTAATAAGATTTTTAATAAATTTTTTTTAATAATTTTTTCTGTTTTTCTTTAAAATTTTCTTTTATTATTTTTGTTCAAATAATTTTTACTTTCCTTCTATTGTCGTACTTTTTATTGTTTTTAGCACAAATACGCGAATGCAAGAAAAACGACATTATTATATTATTACATGAGCTTCAATTTTATTACTTTTTTAGTCTTCTGCTGAGTTTTTTGCTACAAAATTTATTTTGAAAATATTTATATTTAAGTTTTCTACGTTTTGCGGATATTTGAAGAAAAATAAGAAAGTCATAGAGTTAAAAGGGGGAAAAACTTACCCTTAATTTGTTCTTTTTTTAGGAATTCGAAAATGAAATCTGCAAGTAAAAAGAAAAATATATATTATTTTATTAATTAAATTTATAATAAGAATATATATAAGGGCCAGTCACAGACTGCGCTAAACTATCATCTAGTCGATTGTCTAGATTGTTATCTAGTCGATTGAAAAGTTTACCATCGAGGCGATAGACTAGATTATCATCTAGTCGAATAACTATACAATAATCGATTATATTTTCATTTAGTCTATTGACTAAATTATCATCTAATCGATTGACTAGATAATCATCTAGTCGATGTGTTGGATTATTATCTTGTCGATTGATTGGATTACTAACTGGCGATTGACTAGGTAATCATGTATTAATTAACTAGATTCTCATCTAGTCGATTAACTAGAACGTCGTCTAGTCGATTGACTTGATTATCAGCTAGTCGATAGACTAAGATAATCATCTAGTCTATTAACAAAATTATCATCTAGTCGATTGACTAAAATTATCGATGACTAGCTAGATTGACTAATATCATCTAGTCTAGATTGACTAGATTATCATCTAGTCGATTGACTAGATTATCATCTAGTCGATTGACTAGATTATCATCTAGTCGATTGACTAGATTATCATCTAGTCGATGACTAGATTATCATCTAGTCGATTGACTAGATTATTATCTAGTCGATTGACTAGATTATCATCTAGTCGATTGACTAGATTATCATCTAGTCGATTGACTAGATTATCATCTAGTCGATTGACTAGATATCATCTAGTCGATTGACTAGATTATCACTAGTCGATTGACAAGATTATCATCTAGTCGATTGACTAGATTATTATCCTTCGATTGACTAGATTATCATTAGTCGATTGACTAGATATTATCTAGTCATTGTTGATTATCATCTAGTCGATTGACTGATTATCATCTAGTGATTACTAGATTATTATCTAGTCGATTGACAAGATTATCATCTAGTCGATGATGAAGATTATCATCTAGTCGATTGAAGATTATCATCTAGTCGATTGACTAGATTAATCATCTAGTCGATTGACTAGATTATTATCTTTGAAAATTATCATCTAGTCGATTTTTCGTTCGAGATTAGATTATTCTTCTAGTCGACTTTTTCAGTTTTGACTACAATTTTGTTTAATAAGATTTTTAATAATTTTTTTTAATAATTTTTTCTGTTTTTCTTTAAAATTTTCTTTTATTATTTTTGTTCAAATAATTTTTACTTTCTTCTATTGTCGTACTTTTTATTGTTTTTAGCACAAATACGCGATGCAAGAAAAACGACATTATTATATTTATTACAATGAGCTTCAATTTTATTACTTTTTTTAGTCTTCTGCTGAGTTTTTTGCTACAAAATTTATTTTGAAAATAATTTATACTTTAAGTTTTCTGCGTTTTGCGGGATATTTGAAGAAAAATAAGAAAAAAGTAGAGTTAAAAGGGGGAAAAACTTACCCTTAATTTGTTCTTTATTTTAGGAATTCGAAATGAAATCTGAAAGTAAAAAGAAAAATATATATTATTTTTAATAAATTTATAATAAGAATATATATAAGGGCCAGTCACAGACTGCGCCTAGTTTAGAGTAGTCTATTGACGTTATTTTAAATTAGCCCTAAATTAAAGTCTACTTTAAGGATTAGATATGGTAAAATCTATTAACTAAATTATCATCTAGTCGATTGTCTAGATTGTTATCTAGTCGATTGAAAAGTTTACCATCGAGGCGATAGACTAGATTATCATCTAGTCGAATAACTATACAATAATCGATTAAATTTTCATTTAGTCTATTGACTAAATTATCATCTAATCGATTGACTAGATAATCATCTAGTCGATGTGTTGGATTATTATCTTGTCGATTGATTGGATTACTAACTGGCGATTGACTAGGTAATCATGTTATTAATTAACTAGATTTTCATCTAGTCGATTTACTAGACTAGAACGTCGTCTAGTCGATTGACTAAATTATCATCTAGTCGATTGACTAGTCGTTCGATTGACAAGATTATCATCTAGTCGATTGACTAGACAATTATCTAGTCAATTGATTGAGTTATCATCTAGTCGATTGATTGGATTATCATCTAGTCGATTGACTAGATTATCATCTATTTGATTAGTTAGATTATTATCTGGTCAACTGGTGAGATTATCATCTGGTCGATTGAGTAATTTGTCATCTAGTACAAGATTGTGAACTTCTCTCTGGAGTAGATTATGATCTGTCTATGGACAGATGTATAGTATTTAATTAAATGATCTGATAGACTTTAATAAATTCTGCAGATATATAATCCTGTCTAATTCTCTTAATATTCTCCTAAGCTTAATTTCTCCAGAAACATTTAGAAAAGTTTTGAGAAAAAACGCAAAAATAAGAAAAACAAAATTTTCATTTTGATAATAAAAATTACACGCTTATTCCCAGTTTAATATGTATGAGTGAAATTTTCACCCACACAAAAATAAAGTGTATTTTATTTAAATACGTTTTGTTATATTTGCGGGAAAGCGGAAATAAAATTATGCCGGTTTGAGTTTGATTGTCATTGTTGTTGTTGCTGAGAAACAGGAATAAATTTAAAATGCAAACAAGGTGACCCTAAAATAAAGAAAGTGAAGAGAAGTACTGCTCAGGACTGGTGATGGTGAGGAATATATATATAAAATGGTCTGGCCTAATAAATTGTTATCATATTATTTTTCATTCTAGACAGTTTATATCCATTTATTTGGTCTGATCCTTCATTTTAGTTATTTATCTTGTTTGCATCTGTTTTCCCTATATTTTACCCAAAATCTAATCAGATTTTCCATTAATCGAGTTAAATTTTTTAAATCGATTTTTTATTTTTTCTTAACAATTCATTGTTATGTCACACCCAACAAAAATTGTTTCTTCTTCTCCATTTATTTCAAACACTCTTAGGGGACTTTTGCAAACAATGTTAATGTGTTGTTGTTTTTGTTTTTGTTTCAGTTTTTTTTGCCAATTTATTTGCACAATTTTGGGGATACAAGTCTTGTAGGATGAACAAATTGATCTGTCAGGCAGGAAAAAAAAAAAACAACAAAACAACAACAATTTGATGGTAATACCACTCACTGGTAATAGCAACTTAGCTGTATGTTTTTAAATTTGATGGGCAATTTATATTATGTGTTTTCTCTAAATTTGCTCAAAAAAGTTACACCGAGAAAAAATACAGTTTGTTAGTAAGAATTTAAAAATTTCGGATTTTAAAATGTACTAAAGATTGTTCTAAATTTACATGAAAACCCAACATTTGTTTAACTTGAAACACTAAATTCACTTCATTATCTATTTCCTCTCAGTGTATTAAATCTGTTTTACTCCGTAATATGTTTCTGTTCTTTTTGCTCATTTCACTTATTTTTGTTTTAACAAATAAGCTTTAATTTTTTTAAAGGTCTCATTCTCTTCCCGCTGTCTGCATAACAAAAAACATATAAATATCCTTCACTGTTGTGGAACAAATTTAACACACATTCTGTTGTTCTTTAGGTGACATTGAAGAATATTTATTAATAAAAGCGAAAAAAAACAACGACAAAAATTGCCTCAAGTAAAAGAAAAAAAAAATGCTAAAAGAGGCAACAAAATTAAAATTTGGTAAGAAACGTGTAAATAAAACATAAATTGATGACAAAAACTAAAGTAACAAACAAACAAACAAACAACAATTTAAAATGAAGTCAAAATTAATGGAGAATATTTAACATTAAAAATGTTAATATGAAATTATTCTGGATTTAGTTTTAGTTCAATTCCAATTTAGTTCTAGTTCAGTTCTAATGCATTTCAGTTCTAGTTCAGTTCTAATGCATTTCTAGTTCACATTCCATTTCAGATTCAAGTACAGATTCTAGTTCAGTCCTAAATCAGTCCAGTTTCAGCTAAGTTGTAGATCAGAAACTGACCTGGTAGCTGGACTTAAATCTAAACTAGAATCTGAATTGAAGTTTGAAAAAGGATCTGACGAGAAATCTAGTTTTAGGAATTACACTTCTTATGCCCCTTTTACCTCTAAAATACCTTTTCTATTGAAAGCTAAATTTTTCCTTAGAATTTAAAAAACCCAAGTTAAGAAGTTATTTTGTTGCTTACCAACGTGTTGGAATTACATTCCAACATTCACACAAATCCATACGAAACACAATAAATAGCAAAACACTAAAACAGACATGATTGTGCCAAAAACGTAAGAATTTATAGAAAACTTTTTGCAAGAAAAACACAAAACAAAAAAAAAAAAAACTTCAGTACAAAAGAAACAACAACAAAATAACGTAATACAACGTGCCGTTTTAACAATTGTTTGTTTTACGCATTCTAAACGTTAAACGCGGGCGAATTACGTGATTTGTTTGCACAAAAATGATTACGAATGTAACAAAATAACAAAAAAATAGTGAAAAGAAACCTTTTTCTAGTAATAGAGTTTAATGTAGTTTTTTTTCTTTTGTTGCTTTAAACTGGGAAGTATTTACAAAAAAGGATACAATAGAGACAGAGAAAAATCCTTGTAACAGTAAAAAATCAAATAAGAAATCAAGTAGAGGCTTAAACTCTCTAAGATGAGATTATGTTTATGCTACAAATGTTTATTTATTCTCCTGTTCTGTTTCTGTTTCTTCTAGAATAGAAAATCCAGTGTAAATACAGTGAGCTTAAATAAATAAGTTACAGTTAGTAAAAAATATATAAATAAATTTTTTTCAGCAAAATTTTAAACAAAATTTATAGTTTTTTCTTCTTTTACTTTTTGTTATAATTTTAAATTCTTTTCTATCGTCCCTCGATTTTTATTATGAAGTGTAGCTGTTTATAGCATTATTTCTTTTACAGGTATTAAATAAAAATAAAATAAACTACCGTTAACTGAAGTGCTAAATACGTTATTTATGACAAAATATTTTAAGTACGCGTTTAATTAACAATTTCTCACTTTAGCTATTTTCCTCCTTTTCAACAATTAAAGAAAAAAATACAGAAAAGAAATCACCATGAAATGAAATATGCCAATGAAACGTTGAAAAACTAATAAATTTTAAAGAAAGAAAATTTATATGGTCATTAATTAATATTAATCATACGTTATGATGTACTGTTTTAAAAACGTTATTACAACAAAAGAATATAAATAAGGGATATAAATCCAGTCAAGACATTACACATTTTCTAATCTATTTAGTGTTAATAAATTTTTTCCATTCTAATCTGTTCAGATTCTAATTCGATCTGCAGTTCAAATTCTATTTAAGATTCTTCCTCATATTGTCTAGTTCAGTTTTCAGTTGAAATTTTAGTTCAGATCCTATTTGGAATTGAATTATATATTCTTATTTAAATTCTTTACCAGAATTCAATTCAAATTTCAGTTTCTATTGCAACGCAAATTATATTTCACACTCCATTTTAGTCAAATAACAGTTTAGACTTCAACTGAAATTCTAGTTCATATATTAATTCATTTCCTGATTCACTCTCTAGTTCAAATTGCATTCCTGATACCAGTCATCATTCTATTTCTGTTTAGACTTGAGTTCAGTTTCTAATTAAAATTTTTTGTCAAAATAAAATTTAGTTTTGGACTCAAATTCTGCTTCAGATTCTAGTTGAGATGCTCTGTGTAAATCTATTCAGACTCTAATCCTCTTTTGTCACCAAATTCAATTTTGCATTGTATTTCAGAATTTAGTTCAAATTCTAGTTCAGAGTCGAGTTTCGCTTTTAGATCAGGTTCTAGTTCTCACCCTTGTTCCAATTTAATGTCTGATTCTAGTTTTGATTCTGTCGGAAAACTAAAATAAGACTTCAGTTCAGTTTCATGTTTTGATTTAAGCTCAGAGTCGATTTCAGGTTTCGGCAAGAATTCTAGTGCCAATTCTCATTAAAATATGCTGCTATAATGTAGTTCAGATTCTAGTCCTGAGATTGTAGTTAAAGTTCCGAGATTAGCTCAGATGCCATTTAACATTCAAGACCAAATATTAAACATGTACTTCTTCAGCTTTTAGTTTAGTTTGCAGTCGAATTCCAGTTTAGATTTGAGACTTCAATTCTAGTTCCGATTGGAGTCCAGAAATTAAATCAGAATTATTTTCAAATTTCAGCTCTATTTTTGAATCAGATTCCAGTTTATATTCTGAACAAATGTGAGAGCAAAAAAAAAGTTTTTATTTTTTATTTTCACTTGAGTCTTAGTTTTGATTTGAAATTTGGTGGAGTGGAAAAGAACCCAAAAGTTCATGTTAGAAATGGGCTTTAAACCTGGACTTAAGAACTAGATTTTATATCATTTTTACAAATTTCTTCCAAGATTATTTGGTTTAAAAACATTTTTTTGAAATTCTTTTCTGTTCAGTTAAAAAGAATTTTCTTTTCCCTCCTCTTTCATACTTTCATTTGATGTGGAAGAAATAAATGTTTTTTGTTGATTTGTTATTATTTTTGTAAGTTTTCATCTCTATTTTTTCAATTTTTGTTCATAAAAACTTTTAATTTAAAGTTTGTAATTTTCTTTTAAATAACTTTTGTTAGTTTTATATTCTCACAATTTTTCAAATAATTTTTCAGCATAAAATTGTTTTGGCTGTTTATTATTTTTTCAATAAAACTTAAGCAAAAAAAAAACAACAACAAAAACTATCTAAAACTATAATAGTTTTTAAGAGATAATAAAAGAAAAAGCTCTTTTTTTATAATAAACTTTTTTTCAAAATTTTTTCTCAATCTGAAATCATTTACTAAAATTTTCAGAACGTTAAAACTCTTATTTCTCTATTCAGTGGCACCCTAATTTTTCCATTTCCAATTTAACTCAATTATAAATGTCATGTCATATTGTAAAACATTTAAATTATTAGCTGGATTTAGAATGACATCATAATACAATTATATTATTGACATTTTCAAAACATCTGTATAATTTTCCAATTCACAATTGTTATTGACAAACGTTTTTCATTTTTTTTTTTTAAATTTCGTAATTTTCGTATTTGAGTTAAGAATTTATACGATAATTTCATTTATTTTATAATACTGAAAATAGCAGCAATATGGTTTGAAGACTAAATTAACAAATTGCAAGTTGTATAGACAATATGGTTTTTTGCTATACATATTGACATACATATGTCATTATATCTAAGTGTTTAATACGTTTATAACTCTTAATATTCGTTGTCTAGGGAATGGGAACAAAAGCTACAATATAACTTAATTTATTGAACCAATTAAGCAAGTTGTTTATAATTAAAATTGGAACTATTTGAAGAGAAAATTATTTTAACATATAAAAATTCTAAAAAATCGGAAATCCAGGCTCTAGATTTATAGTACATTTAAACATTATGTTTATAAAACTACAGCTATAGTTTTATTCATTGTATTAGCTCTTAAAGTCCATTTGAATTTCTTTGATATGACAACTCAAACCAAAGTTATGCTATAAAAAGTAAAAAAATAAAATAATTAACATCAATCATACGCCACCTTTAAAATTTTTTAAAAATTAAAAAATCACTAGAAACTTCTCATATAGCTTTCGTATGACAATTAAGTCTATTTAGATCAGATAACAATTTAGTCTCTAAAACCATATGACAATTTAGTCAATTAAATTTCTATAAACTAAAGAAAATTTAGTTTCTATAAACTAAAGGACAATTTAGTCACTATAGATGACTATTTAGCCATTTTAGACCAAATTACCATTTAGTCACTATAGACAAAATGACAGTTTAGTCTCTGAAGACTTAATGACAACTTAGTCTTAATTAAATTTTCACTTTAGATTAGATGACAATTTCATCTCTGCGGACTAGATAAAAATTTCATCTCTTTAGACTAGATGATTCTCTTAAGACTTGATGACAATTAAGTCAGTGTACTAGGTGTCAATTTAATCACTGAACTTGATGACAATGTAATCTCAAGAATGACAACAGGACTTAATGACAATTTAATCTCTGGATTTAATGACAATCTAGTCTTTAAACTAAATGAAAGTTTAGTTCCTGGACTAAACGAAAATTTATTCTCTGAACCAAATGACAACTAAGTCTCTGAACAAAATAAGAGTTTTAACTTTTAACAAATTAGTCTCTGGAATTAAATGCAATTTACAGTTTGGACTAAATCATGTTTAGAGTCAGGACTAAATTTGCATTTAATGACAATTTGATATCTGTACTAAATTGTAATTTAATCTCTGGACTAAATGACAATTTTATCTGCACTAAATGACAATTTAGACTCTGTATTAATTTAATCTTTGAAGTAAACAACAATGAAGTCTTTGGAATAAATGATAATTTATTGTCAAGACTTAATGTGTCAGGACTAAATGACAGTTCAGTCTGTGAACTATGTACAACTTAGTCTCCATACTTAATCTCAATATAGGAACTAGAGTAAATGACAATGGAATGAACGGACAAAATGACAATTCAGTCTGTAAACAGAAGTACGATTTAATGCTCTGTCTTGATGAAAATTTAGCCTCTATTCTAAACAAAAGTTAAGTCTTTATATATATGGATATTAATGTTAATCATACGCCATCAATTTACTTCAATTTTAAATTTTTAGTTTCTTTTGAAAAAAAAGTTATAATAAAATTTTAAGCTTAAATTATCATCTGTTTTGCAATATTCTTTAAACTATCAAAATAGCAGCTGCTTTTAATGTAAATCGGATTAATATTTCTTCTTCTTTTTCTTAATCCAAACTGAACTTAATTTAAATTTGATTTCTTTGCATTTTTCGGTAGCTTTGGGCTTCAGTTTCGTTCTGTGGTTTCCTCTTAAAATGTTGTAATTTTCCACTAAATATCTTCATTAGATTTTTTTTGCAACACTTGTTTTTCTGGTTGCAAGTATTTTTGGTTTTACTCAATTTTGTTTAATGAAATTTCGTTTGTTTATTAAAACTCGCAAATATTAGCGGAATCTATAAACAACATACGTTGCATCTATAATATGTATTTGTTGCAAGTTTTTTTTCTATTTTCATTAATACGATTTTGTCACTAGAGTTTTAGTGTTATCTAGCCTTGAGCGAAAAATATATAAGCAAGTTGCCCAACAAACATTTTGAAAACAAAACTACTGAACTAGAACTAAACTAGAAGTGAACTAGAACCAAACTAAAAGCGAACTAAAATTTAACTAAAACTGAACTAGAACTGATCCAGAACTGAACTGGAACTGAACTAATTTTTAACTTTATTCTGGTAATAAAATATAGTAAAAGCTTTTTTACTTTGAAATATCCACTGGATTGTTATTTTAGTAATTTATCGTCTAAAGCAAAAAAAAAAAAAACTTATACGAATCATGACAAAAATAATGTTGCACAACCAAACTATACAACAATGTTGTAGATCTATCTTTTACTAACGTCAAACTGCTACTTCTTTACTACCATTTTTAAATACAATTGATAAAAATCAAAGTACCCCATGGGCTATTAGTTTCGTATTTGGTTTATGTTGTTTTTTTTTTCCCCACTCAACTCAATCTGCTTCTATGATACAATTTCGCAATGATACGATTTAGCATAATGTACACATAATGTCCACCAAATAACAACAGCAGCAGCAGCAACTAGCAATAGCAACAAAATTATTTTCTACGGCATCAAATAATATCCACCGAAAAAAACACAGGGAGTAACTGTAACACAAACATCAGTAGCTAACACCAGCAGCAACATTAAGAAACTACAAAATACGAACGACATGATGTAGCTACAACAATAAATTCTCTTAAGAGTCATTATGACGCCAACACGTATAAGGCATAATTGCAATTGTTCGTTCTCTTCTATTGCAAATTCATAGATTGCAATGAAAAATAATAGAATGAGTGTAAACATAGTCGCCATCGTCAATTTAAAATGTGCACTCTATTTGAAATAATGTATAGAGAGAAATGTTGCTGCTGCTTTTGATGACGAAGACAACAATAACAACAAAATGTTTACTATTGCTCTTGATGAGCAAAGAGGTCTATATAAATGGCCGCCTAAAAGTAGTTAAATTTAAGCATACGAGTATCTGTGTGTGTGTGTGCATCGATGGAGGGTGACTAGAGGAAATGTTTAAGTGACTGACCGGCTGCCGGTCTCAGTGTCTGCAAAATTTTTTAAAAGTGTAGTAAATGAATGATTGAATGCTCGTTCATTTTCATTTCTCAATGGCACCAAAAAAACACACTAAATAACACTCCAACATTAATGACTGCATATAAAACGTGTTGCATTGGTTATATTACTGACCAAATGGTCATTAAATGGAAGGCATTCAAGAATTTTTTTTACAACAAGAAAAATCTGAAAGCTACAAACGAATTGTGAAATTAGAAAAAAAGTCCTAAAACCTAAAATTTCTGTACTAAAGTAAAATTTGTTAGTGAAAATAAAATTTTAAGAGAAAAGTTGAGTTTCTATTTAGTGAAAATTAAGTGTTAAGTGAAAAATTCAATTTTTTAGTGAAAATTTGAATTTTTTAGTAAAAAATTCAATTTTTAGTGAAAAATTCAATTTTTTAGTGAAAATTTGAATTTTTTAGTAAAAACATTCAATTTTTAGTGAAAAATTCAATTTTTAGTGAAAAATTCAATTTTTAGTGAAAAATTCAATTTTTAGTGAAAAATTAAATTTTTAGTGAAAAATTCAATTTTTAGTGAAAAATTCAATTTTTAGTGAAAAATTCAATTTTGAAAAATTCAATTTTAGTGAAAAATTCAATTTTTAGTGAAAAATTCAATTTTTAGTGAAAAATTCAATTTTTAGTGAAAAATTCAATTTTTAGTGAAAAATTCAATTTTTAGTGAAAAATTCAATTTTTAGTGAAAAATTCAATTTTTAGTGAAAAATTCAATTTTTAGTGAAAAATTCAATTTTAGTGAAAAATTCAATTTTAGTGAAAAAATTCAATTTTTAGTGAAAAATTCAATTTTTAGTGAAAATTCAATTTTTAGTGAAAAATTTCAATTTTTAGTGAAAAATTCAATTTTTAGTGAAAAACTCAATTTTTAGTGAAAACTCAATTTTTAGTGAAAAACTCAATTTTTAGTGAAAAACTCAATTTTAGTGAAAAATTCACTTTTTAGTGAAAAATTCACTTTTTAGTGAAAAATTAAAATTTTTAGTAAAAAATTAAATTTTTAGTGAAAAATTCAATTTTTAGTGAAAAATTCAATTTTTAGTGAAAAATTCAATTTTTAGTGAAAAATCAATTTTTAGTGAAAAATTCAATTTTTAGTGAAAAATTCAATTTTGTGAAAATTCAATTTTAGTGAAAAATTCAATTTTAGTGAAAAATTCAATTTTTAGTGAAAAATTCAATTTTTAGTGAAAAATTCAATTTTTAGTGAAAAATTCAATTTTTAGTGAAAAATTCAATTTTTAGTGAAAAATTCAATTTTTAGTGAAAAATTCAATTTTTAGTGAAAAATTCAATTTTTAGTGAAAAATTCAATTTTTAGTGAAAAATTCAATTTTTAGTGAAAAATTCAATTTTTAGTGAAAAATTCAATTTTTAGTGAAAAATTCAATTTTTAGTGAAAAATTCAATTTTTAGTGAAAAATTCAATTTTTAGTGAAAAATTCAATTTTTAGTGAAAAATTCAATTTTTAGTGAAAAATTCAATTTTTAGTGAAAAATTCAATTTTTAGTGAAAAATTCAATTTTTAGTGAAAAATTCAATTTTTAGTGAAAAATTCAATTTTTAGTGAAAAATTCAATTTTTAGTGAAAAATTCAATTTTAGTGAAAAATTCAGTTTTAGTGAAAAATTCAGTTTTTTAGTGAAAAATTCAATTTTTAGTGAAAAATTCAATTTTTAGTGAAAAATTCAATTTTAGTGAAAAATTCAATTTTAGTGAAAAATTCAATTTTTAGTGAAAAATTCAATTTTTAGTGAAAAATTCAATTTTTAGTGAAAAATTCAATTTTTAGTGAAAAATTCAATTTTTAGTGAAAAATTCAATTTTTAGTGAAAAATTCAATTTTTAGTGAAAAATTCAATTTTTAGTGAAAAATTCAATTTTTAGTGAAAAATTCAATTTTTAGTAAAAAATTCATTTTTAGTGAAAAATTCAGTTGTTAGTGAAAACTTTAGTTTTTTATGAAAATTCATTTTTAGTGAAAATTCAATTTTTAGTGAAAAATTCAATTTTTAGTGAAAAATTCAATTTTAGTGAAAAATTCAATTTTTAGTGAAAAATTCAATTTTAGTGAAAAATTCAATTTTTAGTGAAAAATTCAATTTTTAGTGAAAAATTCAATTTTTAGTGAAAAATTCAATTTTTAGTGAAAAATTCAATTTTTAGTGAAAAATTCAATTTTTAGTGAAAAATTCAATTTTTAGTGAAAAATTCAATTTTTAGTGAAAAATTCAATTTTTAGTGAAAAATTCAATTTTTAGTGAAAAATTCAATTTTTAGTGAAAATTCAATTTTTAGTGAAAAATTCAATTTTTAGTGAAAAATTCAATTTTTAGTGAAAAATTCAATTTTTAGTGAAAAATTCAATTTTAGTGAAAAATTCAATTTTTAGTGAAAAATTCAATTTTTAGTGAAAAATTCAATTTTTAGTGAAAAATTCAATTTTTAGTGAAAAATTCAATTTTTAGTGAAAATCAATTTAGTGAAAAATTCAATTTTTAGTGAAAAATTCAATTTTTAGTGAAAAATTCAATTTTTAGTGAAAAATTCAATTTTTAGTGAAAAATTCAATTTTTAGTGAAAAATTCAATTTTTAGTGAAAAATTCAATTTTTAGTGAAAATCAATTTCAAAATTCATTTTAGTGAAAATAATTTAGGAAATCAATTTTTAGTGAAAAATTCAATTTTTAGTGAAAATTCAATTTTTAGTGAAAAATTCATTTTTAGTGAAAAATTCAATTTTAGTGAAAAATTTTAGTGAAATTCAATTTTTAGTGAAAATTCAATTTTAGTGAAAAATTCAATTTTTAGTGAAAAATTCATTTTGTTAGTGAAAACAATTTAATCAATTTTTAGTGAAAAATTCAATTTTTAGTGAAATTCAATTTTAGTGAAAAATTTTATGAAAATTCATTTAGTGAAAAATCATTTTTAGTGAAAAATTCAATTTTAGTGAAAAATTCAATTTTTAGTGAAAAATTCAATTTTAGTGAAAAATTCATTTTTAGTGAAAAATTCAATTTTTAGTGAAAATCAATTTTTAGTGAAAAATTCAATTTTTTAGTGAAAAATTCAATTTTTAGTGAAAAATTCAGAATTTTTAGTGAAAAATTCAATTTTTAGTGAAAAATTCATTTTTAGTGAAAAATTCAATTTTTAGTGAAAAATTCAATTTTTAGTGAAAAAATTCAATTTTTAGTGAAAAATTCAATTTTAGTGAAAAATTCAATTTTTAGTGAAAAATTCAATTTTTAGTGAAAAATTCAATTTTTAGTGAAATTCAATTTTTAGTGAAAAAATTCAATTTTTAGTGAAAAATTCAATTTTTAGTGAAAAATTCAATTTTTAGTGAAAAATTCAATTTTTAGTGAAAAATTCAATTTTTAGTGAAAATTCAATTTTTAGTGAAAAATTCAATTTTTAGTGAAAAATTCAATTTTTAGTGAAAAATTCAATTTTTAGTGAAAAATTCAATTTTTAGTGAAAAATTCAATTTTTAGTGAAAAATTCAATTTTTAGTGAAAAATTCAATTTTTAGTGAAAAATTCAATTTTTAGTGAAAAATTCAATTTTTAGTGAAAAATTCAATTTTAGTGAAAAATTCAATTTTTAGTGAAAAATTCATTTTTAGTGAAAAATTCATTTTAGTGAAAAATTCAGTTTTAGTGAAAATTCAATTTTTAGTGGAAAAATTCAATTTTTAGTGAAAAATTAAATTTTTAGTGAAAAATTTAAATTTTTAGTGAAAAATTCAATTTTTAGTGAAAATTCAATTTTTAGTGAAAAATTCAATTTTTAGTGAAAAATTCAATTTTTAGTGAAAAATTCAATTTTTAGTGAAAAATTCAATTTTTAGTGAAAATTCAATTTTTAGTGAAAAATTCAATTTTTAGTGAAAAATTCAATTTTAGTGAAATTTTTAGTGAAAAATTCAATTTTTAGTGAAAAATTCAATTTTTAGTGAAAATTCAATTTTTAGTGAAAAATTCAATTTTTAGTGAAAAATTCAATTTTTAGTGAAAAAATTCAATTTTTCGAAAAATCTTACTTTTTATTATCAAATACCATCTGTTGCTACTAAAATAATTGCAACAATTTGCTTATTGTTGTTGTCAAGCCCTTTAAACAATCCCAATTTAACTCCCTGTTCGTAATTGACAAAAAGGTCTGGTTTTTTTCCCAGAAAAAATTATTTATAAATTTTCATACAATTTAGTCAGTTTTCAATTAAATACTTAAATTGCTGTTGTAGCTACTTGTGTTTTTGTTGTTGTTGCTGCTTGTCATTGTTGTCATTTTGTATAAGAGATTGTAATGCATTGTGTTGCATTTGTCGTTACTTTGTATTTTACATTCAATTGAGTTGCAATTATTAACTTTTTTTTACTCATTCCCTCCATATTTGGCGTTACGGTTGAAGTGTTTTCGTCTGTATCTCTCATTTTTTATGTGATTACGACAAAATTAGACAATTATCAAATTGCATTTAATTAAAAACATTTAATAATCACAATCATCATATGAGTTATTTGTATTAAAGTTATAACATGTTGATGTCTATCACGTGAAGTGATGTTAACGAGTAAAAGGGGAAAATAAATTGAAAACGTAAAAAAGTTATGAAGTGATTGAAAGCTTTAAACGAGCTGAAATTAAAGTTATTAAAATAAAGACTAAAATATAAAGAGTCCGTCTATAAACTCTTTCACAGTCAAAAGAGTAGACCGCGTTTTAGAGTTTTTTTTGTAGTCTGGACTATGGATTAGTTTACAGTGTCATCTACTGATAAGTCTATAGTCGCGTCTATAGAATAATTTCAGTCTCGTTTATTGCTTCGCCTAAGGACTAATTTAAAGTCACGTCTATTGACTAGTTAAAAGTTTCGTCCATAGACAAGTTTATAATCTCGTCTGCAAACTTGATTATCGTCTTATCTACAGATTACTTGATAGTCTCATCTGTAGACAAGTACAAAATTTCGTCTAAAGGCTTATTTATAGTCTCATTTATAGAGGAGTTTATAATATCGTCTCGTCTATAGATTAGTTAATATTCTTGCTGTAGACTAATTTATTGATTCGTCAACAGACTTGTTTACTGTCTCATTTGCTGACGAGTTCATAGTCTAGTATAAAAACAGTACACTATATATAGACCAGTTTATTTTCGAGCTTACAGACTAGTTTTCAGTCTCGTATATAGACTAGTTATAGCCTCGTCTAAAGACTATTGAACAGTATCATATTTAGAACATTTAAAGTCTCGTCTACGGACTCCTTTATAATCTCGTGTATTGTCTTCTTTAGACTAATTTAAAGTCTCGTTTATAGACTAGTTTAAAATATCGTCTTAAGACTATTTAACAGTATCATATTTAGCCTCAGTTAAAAGTCTCGTCTACAGATTAGCTTATAGCTTTGTCTAGATACAAATTTATTGACTTCTTTAAATTCTCATCTCTAGACCAGTTAAAAGTCACGTCCAGAGACTACTTGAAAGTAAATTCTATAGAATAGTTTGTAGTCTTGACTTCGACTAGTTTAAATTTAAGACTATAATTTTGGAGTTTATATATATTTTTTCTTTATAACGATTTTCATCAGTTCGAATATTTAAACATTTTTTTTCTTTATTTTTTTTTCTCTCAAGTTTTTTGCTTGTTTCACCATAAAGTGTTCTAAATATGCAAAAAACCATTAAATATGTGAATGTATGCGTTTTGTGTGTTCATTCATTAAGCTTCACTGAACAGTAGTTGTTGTTTATTTTAGCCATAATGCAAATCATACAAGAGAATTTTAATGAAGGAACTCTTAGAGAAGTTAAGAGAGAGGGAGGGAGAGAGAGTGTAGAGGAGAAATTGAGAACAAAATCATTAGAAATGCAACATAAAAATCGCAGCGCATAGCAAAAGTTTAAATTATTTATGATTATTTACACTGTACAACAGATTCAATGAGTTTGACTGACGACAATGATGATGAGAAGATTTTAATGCAGTTGAATGGCCAGCTGCTGCTGCTGCTGACGTTGCTTCTGAGTGCTACACATAAACTTGGTTGTTGGCACTCACGTCATCAGTACTTTTTAATTGTGTGTGTATGTGTTTCGGTATGTGTAAATTTTTAGAGTGCTATAGCGTGTAGAATGGTCATATGACCTGTTTGATTATAAATATATTTTTTTTTCTTGTTCATCATGTTGTTGTTTTTGTTTGTGACTAATGCATGTACGCACATTTGCTAAACAATCCAATGATTTACCAAAACACATGAAGAAATCCTCTCTAACATTTTGCACTTTAATGGTTCCTAGTCCGAGTAGCAATATGGAAAATATTTGCTTTGGATTGGAGAGACAGGAGATTGAGGGGACATGGAAATGTTTGCATTAAAATAAACGCATTTATATATGTGAATATATGTTTGTTGTAACCACATTTGGACAGGTAGTGAGTTGCTTTTGGGTTCAGTTATATTTGCCACAAACTCCTCAGCTGCTCCTGCTCCTCCCCATCCCTCCTACTGTGTTGCATATTCATTCAAATGAAATATTTGCCTCATCAACATCTACATAACATACAGATGAATGAATCCATAATAAACCAAATTTACCGCAATGGAGATACATTAGTAGACCATAGATGATGCAGTAGCAGCTATAACATTCTCACACTCACACACATATGTAAATTTAGTTTCCTAAACATTCAGTTCAGAGGTTTAGCAAATATTTGCAAAATTTAAATTAAAACAAAATCCAAAAACTTCATTTGTGTTTTGAAAAAAAATGCCTGAGAAGTTTTTAAAAATCAAAATATTTCTGTTTTTGGTTTTTGGTCGAAAAAGGAAATAAAAGAAAATTAAGTAGAAATATTTTTTGGAACAAAAAAAAGAGTAAAATAAAAGAAGATTTTTTTATTATTTAAATTTATTGGTTTCTGCATTAAAGAAATATCGAAGACTTAAGTTATTTTCTTTTGAAATTTATAGTTTTCTTTAGCCTTTTTTGTTTTGGTTGCAGGAGTCATATTAAATTAATGGCAAATCCTTTATAGATTTTATTGTATTCTTTAGCTGTTTTCTATGCAAAGTAATGCACAATGCTTACTGGCAAACATTTAGGGTTCCGAAAGCTTTGCACCAATTATTTTTCTTTAAGACAAGTCATTCTATCGTTCCTGTTAAATTAGACTACAGACAAGTTTGAAGTACGCACTATATAGAATAGGTTCAAAGGTTAGTCCAGATTTTAGACTGGTTTAAAGTCTGGACTGCAGAATAGTTAAAAACCTTGACGAGTTTATAGTCAGAGCTATTAAATCTATTTCAAAGTTGGAAATGTAGAATACTTTATGGTCTGAATTCTAGATTAGTTTATAGTACAGACATTAGGTTTGTTCAAAGATTAGTCCAGTCTATAGACTGGTTTAAAGTTTAAAAAATGCAAAGTCTGGATTATAAACTGGTTCACAGTCAGGGCTATAAACCACTTTATATTTACGTCTATAGATTAGTTTATAGTAAGGACTATAGACTCGTTTATAGTCTATACCATTGGCCCGTTTACAGCTTGGACTATAAAACACCTTATAATCACACAATAGATTAGTTATTAGTTTTGACTATAGAATAGTTTATGGTCGGTACTATAGACTATAGCTAAAAATAGCCTAGGTTATATACTCGTTTATAGTGTGGATTATAGACTTGTTGATAGTCTGGATGATATACTAGTTTTAAGTCTAGATAAATTGTGTAAGTACTTTTGACTAAGGTTTTAACACTCTGGCGTATGATTGATTTTAATTATGGGGAAATAAAAGAAAATCACCAATAACTTCAGAGCGCTTAAATGTTTTGAAAATATTCAAATGGTTTTGTAAAGCCGAGAAAATCGGCTTTAATCGGGATATTCAAATTTCTCATAAAAGTTGTCTTTTAAGGATTAAACAAAATGATTGAGAGAGTTTTTTCTTATTAAAAAAATATTTTACATAAATTGATCTGTAAATATATTTATATCTTGGTAAATACCCCTTATTTTCGTGTCAGTACTATAGACTATAGCTGGACTGTAGACTAGCTATAGTCTGGACTATGGAAAAGTGTCTGGTCTGGTCTGTGTACACCAGTTTATTGTCTGGACGTGGACTGGTTTCAAGTCTGGTTTAAACTATTTTCCAGTCTGGTCCGCATAGACCAGTTTATAGACTGTAATATTTATTAGTATAAAGTCTTGATTTAAAAGAAGTTATCTAGTCTAGATTATGTAAATGTTTATAATCTTGCCAATAGAATAGTTTATTATCTGGACTATAGACTGTTTTATAACCTGGTTTATAGATTAGATAAACTATAAATTTGTTTAGAGTCTGCGCTAAAAACTGGTTTACAGTCTAGACTATAGACCAGTTTTTAGTCACCCTCCACTAGTTTATAATATAGACTATAGACTGCTTTTTTAATCTGGTATGTAAACTTCTTCATAATTCCGACTATAGACGAATATATAGTCTATACTTTAGTACACTTTATAATGGATTCTTGATTTTAAAATTTAATCTCCTTCAAATGTTAAAAATGTATTTTCACTTTTGCATTTTTAGCTTTTTTTACATTTTTTTCTTTATTTGCACGCTGACATAAAATTTTATTTGTTATTGTTTGATTTTTAGTTTAAAATTCTGCGAACGAACGAATAAAGGCCCCCAAAAGAAAACGTGCAAAAACAGATCATAATAATAGAGTTTTCGTTCATTTTTTTGAAAATAACATCAAATGACTTAAATCTCAACAAAATTCTACGAAACAATTGTAATGAAATTTAAACTAAAAAGTACTGGCAACATATTTGAGAAAAGAGCTTAATATAGGAGAAGATGGCAATAGCAGACTGCCAAAGAAAAAATAAAACGTTGAAAGAGGAAAAAAATAAAACAATGTATCTGTCAAAAAGTCAAATCGATTGGACACGTTTTGTAATATGTTGCGAAAAAAAAAAACAAAATGGTGAATTTTAAAGATTAAAAAAGAAATCAAAAAGATATCGAGGAAATGAGAAGCCAAAATTCAGATTAATGAAATTGAAATTTAAGAAAAATTTTGTTTAAAAAACATTTTTTGTTTATTTAAATTATCTCCAAGAATTTGCAATATACTGCAAATTGACTTTGAATCGTGAAAATTTTCAATCTAAACAATTAATCTGAGACATTGAAATGCATTTAAGTAAAAATTGCATGAATTTAAATAAAACAGCGTAATAATAATATTTTTTTTCCTATTATTGCTATTTTTGCATTTTGCCTTTATTTACGCTTTAAATTTCATGATTGTATGCTTTTTATTGCATTAGCGGCTAGAAGAGAAGAAAAAGAGCTAAATGCATCTGTAATTTCAACTGAAAACGATCAAAATAAATCACGCAAACTAATTAAATTAAAAGAGAGAAATATAGATTTTAATGGGTGTTAAGGCAAAAAAGCTCATATATACAAAGATGAATATAAACAAATAGTTTTAGATGTTGAAAAGAAAGTTCAGAAAGATGTTGAATCTTTGGAAGAAAATTACGAAAAATAAACTTAAACTTATCCATATTTTTAGTCATGAATACTTTCCAAAATTTGTTCATTATTTTTCTCATCACTCGACTATTGTGATTGGTTTCTACGTCAGAATAATACTTAGGTTGTTACCTGCTCCATTAGTGAATTTTATTTGATTACTCTAAACCGTATCGAAGCTATAACATTCTAAAGCAAACAACCTCCTAATTATTATCAATCATACGCTCCGTGTTACTTTTAAATCAAATAAATTGAAATGATTTTCTTGCTTTTAGTTGGAGCCGAGGAATACCTGATTTTATATGGAGGACCACAAGATTCTATGTGATTAGAAACGTAGTCGGTGAGCTCCAAACTTGGTCATCTCGGTTATGCTGAATTTTTTAAAAATGTATTAAATTATTATCAAAACATGAATATTTCTGAAACTACAGAGATAAACTTCACATATTTTATAAATTCATATTGATTTCATAAATAAATTTTTTGACATCTTCGAAGGGTCGCTCCTGACAAGAAAGGGTCTTGTTCTTCTCACATTACTTAGTAAGCTCCTCGGGTCTAAGCATGTGAAATCTTATTATGATTTTTATTAAGAAGATCTGATTTATCTCAAAGGTGTTTATACATTTTGCAGCCAACGTGTAAATCAATTAATTAAAATTTTGATACTGATGCGTATGATTGATATTAATTATGAAGTAGTAATAGCAAAATCATTATAACCTAAAAACTTATTAAGGATTAAAGAAGTAGTTTACAGTATCGGAAAACTAACTTTAAAGCTTTATACAGCATATTGAACAAAAACCACTTTAACTTTAAAAATATAGAAAAAAGAGTATTAAAAGATATACAAAATTTTGTGGGACTACATTTTAGATTTTGATAGACTTTAAGTTGCCCAATGTTTGCGCAATAGTATTGCTTATGCTCAGATTTTATAATGATCAACTTAAGACTTTATATTTTGTTATATATTTTATAACACTTTGGCGTATGATTAATATTAATTTTAAGGTAGCGATAGAACTACTCTTATAAAAACTCTTGGTGAATTTAAAGTTCTTTTTGGATTCCAAGTAAATTTTCTTAGACTTATACCTAATTAAGACCTACGAAATTCTTGAAGTTTTGTTTAAAAAACAATCAATTCCGGTTTTAACACTGTGGCGTATGATTGATATTAATTATGAGGCAATAAGAGAAAAATCACCATAACCTCGGAACGCTTGAATGTTATTAAAATATTTAAATGGTTTTGAAAAGCTAAGAGAATGGGCTTTAATCGACATATCCAAAATTTCTGATAGAAGTTTTCCTTTTGTGAATAAACAAAATTTTTTAAATATTTTTTTCTGATAATAAAAACTTTGATTGATCTGTAAATAAGTTCATATCGAGCGAAATACTAATTATTTTCAGTCTCAAGTTTAATTATATTAAAATATTTTGTCTGAACCAGAATCTATATAAATTTCAAGTACTTTTATTTTTTTTTTTAACAATAAAATTCATTGTTTATTTTCTAATATTTCAAAAGCTCAATTTAAATTTTTGTCTTCAATTGACTATAACTCACAACATTACAATTATTATACCCTCCACCACTATAAGTGGTGAAGAGTCTACATTTACTTTGTCATTCCGTGTGTAATGCTAAGAAGGAATCATCCAAAACCCCATAATTATATACATTTCTTATCAAATTAAAATCTGAGTTAATATAGCTTGCCTGTCTCTCCGTCCATCTGTCCGTCCGTCTGTCTTTCTGTATGTCTATCTGTTGTTGGCACACTCACATTCACATTATTTAAAAGAGCTCACTGAAAATTGGCTTAAGTATTTTCTAAAGTCTTCGAAAGTTTCCTATTTAAAATCAGCAAAATCGGATTAGTACTTTAATTGATATAGACCGATATCTGATGCAACCTCTTTATTCAAGTAAAGAACTTTTGAAAAATTGTCAATTATAAATCGGCAAATTAGAATAAAATTCTGCCATAATATTAAGTTATGTATCTCTTTGCTATTTCAAAAATTGTCAGAAATCGGTTCAGTAGAAAAACAGTTATAGTCAAAAATATAAACAAATTTATTTCTCATTCATGACTCATTTACATATTATATATGTTTGTTGGTGATGGTGTGTATTGACGTTTCGGCATAGCCGAATATATCATTCTTACTTGTTTTTCACTTTCAAAAACTGTCATTATATTTATGGAAACAAAATTTAATGATTCAGTTCTGTTTGACATTTTATATGTTCTCAGAGCATACGATGTATTACGATTTATATTCTGTATTAAAACACAACATTAAATTGAGGTAAAGGTCAGTCATTAAAGCTAAATATATAAAGCGATGATTTACATTTTAAATTAAAATTTTATAAACAAAATTAAAAAAAAAACTAATTTTTTCGTCAAGATGTAATAAGTTAATCACAGAGATACAGAAATGACAGCTGAGACTCTTTAATGAAAACTGAGGGAATGATTTGTAGATTTATAAAAAGTGAATAAATTTTATGGATTTGTAAAACTTTAGTTTTGATTTCGTTAAGCAAAAATATTCACAATATTTTGTTTTAAGTTAAATTTTTAAATAATTAAAAATTGTCGCACTTAAGCGTATGATTGATATTAGTTATGTCTATTGAATAATTTTTAACTGTTTTGATTATTTTTAAAAGCCTACGCAAAAGTTCGATTGCAACAATTTGTAAGGAGTGAGATAGAAAAATCCTTTTTTTTAACACAAATATTTAAAACCTGATTTAAAAAGTGACCAGAAAAAAGTGGTTACTAAAATTATTAAATATTTGCTACAAAACTTAAAAATTGGTCAAGATCTGCCTTCAAACTGTTTCCAGTGTCATTAAACAGTATTGCGAAAACTTTTCTGTTAATAGGAAATCTGGCTCAGGTAGAAAGAATTGTCCATATGATTTTATAAAGCCAATTAAAGCGTTTTCAAGAAACCTACCAAGATAGTCCGCTTGGCTTAGAGCTGGGACTATTTGGTATGAAAAGTTGAAGCTAATGTAGGATTAAGAAAAATGTTCAAAAAGTTCTTGATAGAAATTTTGATCAAATGTAGAGGTCAAAGACAGAACATGGAAATTAAAGTCTCTCATTCTCGACGCATAATGGATGGCAAAGCTTTTGCTCTGGTAGATTTCCGAAACTTTCCTGTTGGAAAGTTATATTGTTAATGCTTAAGGGAAAAGTTTAGAATCCAAAGGCAGTCAAAGCTTCCCAAAAAGTTCTTGGTATGGCAGGCAAGCAATATGCCGTTGTGGCAAAAAAAAACAAGACAATCATTTCTTACAAAGGTCTCTATAAGTACCGATATTAATATCAAGGAATGTAAACAAGCAGATTGCATCCACTTATAAGACTTCATAATGTGTCCACTTATTTCTGGAATAACTTGGAATTCTCTCAAGTAAACAAGCACTTAAGTGCTACAAGAATAATTTGGTTTTTGTTTCAAATCCTCCAAACTGGCTGGAGCTAAAAAATTTTATTGAAAACTAAATTTTTTTGAAAAAGAAAAAATTTCACCATCAGACGTATGATTAATATTAATTATGACTATTTTCACAAAAAATCTTATAACTTGGCAATTGTTTCACATTTAGCAAAAATCTGGGCTGGATAGGAAAGCTAACAAAATAAGCTTTAATTTAAGATATAAATCACTTTCTTTCAATTCCTGAAAAAAACTATAACCATAACTTTTAATTTTAATATGTGTGTTATTATTTCATTTAAAGTCTTTTTATTACTTTAATAATCCAAAGAAGTTTAATTAACAATTTTAAAATTATTTTTGCAAAAAACTCTTATTTCACTCATACAATATGGCGTGATATGACTACATTATAATCATTATTTTTGTATGTTAAAAAATAAAATCGTTTCTTTTTATTTAAACTTTTTTTTCATATATGAATATCTTCTTTTTTTTTTTTGTAAGCCAGTAGTAATATTATTTTAAAGCCCAAACACAATAGAGTTGAAGCAGTAAGCAACACTTAATCACCAGCATTATTATCATTGGCAACAAAGGCAGCTATAGCACAGCATCGGTCGTTGTAATAGCAAGCAGCAACAACAAAAGATTATTCGATACCATTGTTGCAACTTCAGAAAACTCATACATACGCACATCCACAAAAAATTCTCATTTGCTTAATTTTTGATTATTATTATTTTTTTTACGTTTTTATATTATTTTTTTAAGCTTTTGTTATATTCCCATCATCAGATCTCTACAAAAAAATCCAAGTAAAAAATTAAAAGAAACAAAAACAAACAAACAAAAAAAATCAGCATAAAAATTATTCATTAAAATTTTTGGTGTTACATGAATTTTGTATGCATGTCACACGGTAGCAAAGAATGTAATATTTAAGCATTCACACAATACAGTACAATTTACAATACGTAATATGAAACAATACAATACAATTTACATTTAACTCTTTTTTCTTCTGTATTTGTATGAATAATTCTTTTTTTGGTGGATTTTATATTGGGGTTTTAATATTTAACACACAGAAGTTACTGCATGATGTTGTGATTATAATCATAACGACTTTTTTAAATATCAGAATATTTAATAACCCTTTAAGAGGTTAAATCATACAAACATTAAAGCAGGGAGACAATAACTCAAAATATGATTTATGATAAATTCAATTTTTAGCGAAAAATTCAATTTTTAGCGAAAAATTCAATTTAAAGTGAAAAATTCACTTTTTAGTGAAAAATTCAATTTTTAGTGAAAAATTCAATTTTAAGTGAAAAATTCAATTTTTTTGTGAATAATTCAGTTTTTAGTGAAAAATTCAATTTTAGTGAAAAATTCAATTTTTAGTGAAAAATTCAATTTTTAGTGAAAAATTAAATTTTAAGTGAAAAATTCATTTTTTAGTGAAAAATTCAATTTTTAGTGAAAAATTCAATTTTAAGTGAAAAATTCAATTTTAAGTGAAAAATTCACTTTTTAGTGAAAAATCCAATTTTTAGTGAAAAATTAAATTTTAAGGGAAAAATTAAATTTTTTGTGAAAAATTAAATTTTTTGTGAAAAAATTAAATTTTAAGTGAAAAATTATTTTTTTAGTGAAAAATCCAATTTTTAGTGAAAAATTCAATTTTAAGTGAAAAATTCACTTTTTAGTGAAAAATTCATTTTTTTGTGAACAATTCAATTTTTTGTGAAAAATTCAATTTTTAATGAAAAATTCAATTTTTAATGAAAAATTCAATTTTTAATGAAAAATTCAATTTTTAATGAAAAATTCAATTTTAAGTGAAAAATTCATTTTTTAGTGAAAAATTCAATTTTTAGTGAAAAATTAAATTTTAAGTGAAAAATTCACTTTTTAGTGAAAAATCCAATTTTTAGTGAAAAATTTTTTGTGCAAAATTAAATTTTTTGTGAAAAAATTAAATTTTAAGTGAAAAATTATTTTTTTGTGAAAAATTAAATTTTTTGTGAAAAATTAAATTTTTATTGAAAAATTAAATTTTTAGTGAAAAATTAAATTTTTTGTGAAAAATTAAAATTTTTTTGTGAAAAATTCAATTTTTTGTGAAAAATTCAATTTTTTTGTGAAAAATTCAATTTTTTGTGAAAAATTCAATTTTTTGTGAAAAATTCAATTTTTTGCGAAAAATTAAATTTTTTGTGAAAAATTAAATTTTTTGCGAAAAATTAAATTTTTTTGTGAAAAATTCAATTTTTTTGTGAAAAATTCAATTTTTTGTGAAAACATTTTAGTAAACAATTAAATTTTTAGTGATTAAAAAAGGTCTAGTCCGATTAAAACTGAACTAAATTAGAACTAGACTGGACTTGACTAGAACTGAACTAAAACTGAATTAGAACGAAACTAGAACTAAACTAGAACTTAAGTAGAACTGGACTAAAATTAAACTAGAACTGAACTAGAATTGAATTGGAGTTGAGCTGCAATATTGTTTAAACTTGAACTGGGCTGAAAACACTCTTTTGGAGCTAAATAGGAACTGCATTTCTATTAGAGATAAGCAAAATTCGCTATTTTAGCATTTATGTTAAATTTTTAAATTATAATTTTTGGTAACACTTTAGTTATGGAAATTAATTTTGAAAAATATTTTGGTCATGATATTTTGGTGGAATGTTGCAAGTGCACAATGTGGAATTTGCCATATCGCATGTTTGTTTTATTAAGTGTGAAATGTACACAAATTCATCAACGTCATGGTTATTTACTCAAAAAAAAAGCGATGAACAAATATTTTTATGTACTCAGCAAATAAAGCAAAAAAGAGGAAATAAAAAATTTAATATTTGACATAATTATTTGCATAAAAATGCATTTAAAAGAGGGAACTTTAAATATTTATTAACGAAAAATGTTTGTTAACAAAACGATAAGTTTCACTATTGTCGGACTGAAACTAAAATTATTAGAGTATATTAAGCGTAGCAACAAATAAAAGATTACGAAATTCCACCACCTATAACACCGATAACTCATCAGTTATTCCATCTCTCTTTCATCTTTTACACATAAATAAATATCATTCATACATTTGCCCACACAGAATGAAATAAAACATCACTCAATCACTCAGGAGGCATATTCTCATCTCATATCATATCAATTCAGCACAGTTATCAACATTAACAACAACAATAATAACTTATTGTGCCAACTATCACAACAATAAAACCAACAAGAACAACTACAACCACAACCATACAACACCTATAAAATACAAAACAACATATCACTATCATCACATCACACTCTTATTATTATCATCATCATCATTTAACTCTTATAGTCTTTTAGAACTCTGATATATATTTCTCTCTTTTAGTTTTTTTTCTATATTTGTATTGGTGTAAGTATGTAAGTGTGATATATTGTAAATATTAAATGATAAAGTATAAATTATTGGTGTGATAAGGTTATTTTACAGAGCAGCTATGAACGAGGTGTGGAGAGGAGAGGAGAGGAAGACAGTGAATGGCATGCTATTATTGTTCCAGGAATGATGACGACGACGATGATGATGAGAGTGTTATGGATG
The DNA here is from genome assembly GCA_004302925.2 of Cochliomyia hominivorax. Classification (NCBI taxonomy): domain Eukaryota; kingdom Metazoa; phylum Arthropoda; class Insecta; order Diptera; family Calliphoridae; genus Cochliomyia; species Cochliomyia hominivorax. Next base: position 97,060,777 of record PYHX02000158.1, on the reverse strand, counting down.
ATGAAAAAGTTACTGGTTGTTTTTGTTATTATAACTCATATAGTTTATTTGTCTTTAAATGTTTAACATGTCCATTTATCATTAGAATGACATAAAAGTTCAAAAGGGAAATTAAGGGGATTCAAAGTAGAGTCAGATGATAAAAATATGGCGAAGCCAAATGCTATGCCTTCAAGTTTTACTTAAATTTCAATTTAAATTCTTCTTGAACATTTTGGTTTTGTTTTTACAGTGTTCAATCAGTATTAAAGTCTGGTTAAAACTTAAGTTAAATTCTAATTCAAATTATACCTCAAGTCCATTTCAAATTTTTGTCTTAATCGTAAATAAGATTCCAGAACCAATTTTACTACTTGAGATAATTCTTTATTATTTACTGCAGCTTGCAGTTTCGAATATATATTCCCGACTATAGTAAAGCTTTTCACTTAAATTGTATACCAGCTGCCAATTTACATATCAGATTGAATTGTCATTGAGAGTCCAGTTTAGATCCTAGTTTTAGTTAGGATTCCAGTTTAAGTTCAAATTCCGTTCTCACTAGAGATTTAATTTAGCTTCTTTTTCAGATCTAAGGCTATTTCCGATTATAGATTGGATATTAAACTACTCTAGATAGATTTTCTATAGTTCAGATTATCATTTAGATTATGTTCCTAAATCTACTTCCGGTAATAGTCCCTATTCTATTTTATATAATAATTCAGATCCCATTTAATTTTCTAATTCAATTTTTGGTTTAATTCTAGTCAAGTTTGCCGCTTAATGATCTTGAAGTTATTTGTAATTGTAACTCAAATTGGAGTTGATATTCTAGATTAGACTCAAGTTCAGTTTTGGTTCAGTTCTAGTTCAGACTCTAATTTAGTTTCTAGTTTAAAATTTAGTTCAGATTCTAGTTAAAATTAATGTCTAGTCTCTAGTGTAGTGTAGCTTTCGGTTCAAATTCTAGCTTTTAATTATAGTTCATTTTACAGTTCAGTTTCTAGCTCAGTTTCTGGTTGGGATTTTGTAAAATGTCCTAGTTAGTATTCGCGTGCAGATAACTCTTCAGATTATAGTTCAGATTCCAGAAAAAATTCTAGCTCTTATTCTAGTTCAGGATCTATTTAAGATTTTAGATAAGATTTTAGCTCAAATTCTAGTTAAGTATTATTTCACATTCTTGTTCAGATTCTAGTTCTGGTTCTAGTTCAGACTCCAGTTCTGATTCTGGTTTAAAATCTAGTTTGGATTATATTTCAGATTCTAGTGCAATTTCTAGTTTAGATTCCAGTTTAGATTTTAGTTCAGATTCTAATTCAGATTCTAGTTTAGATATTAGTCAAGATTTTAATTCAGTTCCAAGTTCAGTTTCCAGTTATAATTCAGGTTCTATATCAGATATTAGTTTAGGTATTATGTTCATATTTTAGGTCAGATCCAGCTCAGACTCTATTTTAGATTCCAGTTTAAATCTCTATTCAGTTCCTTGCATGTACATGTGCTAGTTTTTAGATATGACTTGAGAACCTTGCTCGGGATTTGTGTTTTAATCCTGGTTCAGATTCGAATTAAGATTCCATTTCAAATTCTAATTTTATGTTTTAATAAAAACTCTGATTCCGATTTTGTGTTGATTTTTGTTCAAATACCAATTAATATATCATAGTTCAGTTTCAGTTCAAATACTAGTTTGTGTAATGATTAGACAAAGCCTTATTCATATTTGAATCGCCCTAATAATGGATTTCGAAAAAAATCTGCTATTATTGCTTTGTTTTTACAATGTAACACCTTTCGGTGACATTACAAAACTATATACGATTAAACAGCGTTATAGAAAACAGTAAAGCATCGATATAACTGACATTTCACTTCAAGTTTCTCACATTAAAAATTATGCTTTACATACTGAAATTTCGCAAAGTTTTTGCTTTAATCAAAAGCACTCAAATGATAACTCTTCAAAAACAACACTTTAGCATCTCTAAAACTCATATGAGGAATTTCAAAAAGTTCCCTTTTTCGTTCTGTAAAAATAACTAGAAATTTTTGGAAATATTCAAGTGTGTGTGTGTGTGTGTCAGTGGTGTGGCATGTGTGTATAGTGTTAATTGTCAGAAAATATGCTCAGAAAACTTGTTGTAATAGACCAGATAAAGAAAAACTCACGTACGTACCTCGTTTATTTTCTAGTTGAAATTTACATGGAACATTTTTCGAGGGATGAGCTGAAAAGAGAAAGAGATTTTTTTTATGTTTTAAATTAATGATGAAATTTTTAAAGAGATTTTTATACCCTCTACTATCACAAGTGATAAAGAGGTTATATCATTTCATATTTTCTTGTATCAAATCAAAATCTATGTCCGTCTGTCAGTCGGCTGTTAGGACAATAATTGACAATGATCAATGAAGTTGACCAGAGGATTTGCTAAAGTCCTGAAAAGTTTCCTATTTAAAACCAATGAAATCGTTAATGTATATTTGAAGATATAGACCGATATCTGAGGCAAACTCTGTGTTCAGAAAAAAAACTTTTTTCAATTGTAAATCGATAAACTAAAATGAAATTTTACTATAAAATTCAGCTAAAATTATAGAAATCGGTTCACTAGAAACAAAGCTATAGCCGACAATATAACTAATTTTATGTCACATTTAGTGTTCCCTGTTATATTAAAAAAAACTTTAATACATCTAACTCCTCTGTGAGTGTATGTTTGAGTGTATATGTACGAAACATAACGTATTTACTTAACACCAATTTGCGCTGAAGGCTTAGCCGAATACAACATTCTCACTTGTTCAAATTTAAGTTAAATTTCTGAAAAATAAAAAAATTAAAATCCCTCCATTTCTCCTAAACTCTTTCTTTACCTGCGTCTCCGTTATACGCATTTAAGCATAAAATTGCCATTTATTTGTAATTGTCCAATAGTTTCTGGCCCATAAAATTTATCATAAAAAAGAGAAACTTTTGTAAAAAAAAAATAAATAATTTATATATAATAAAAGACTGAGATTAGAGAGAAAAGAATAGAAATGAAATTTATTTTCAGATAATAAAAATATTAGAACTCTTTTGCCGTTTTAAGCTCTTAATCATTTTCATCCATTTTTATAGGCAAAAGTTGTGTTGAATATTTATATTTTTCTCCTTATGGGACATAAAAAAGTATAATAAAAATGTATTATAACAAAGAAATGAGTGTAATAGAATAAAACTAAATAGATAATAAAAATTATAAAACAGGATTTTTTTACAAAAATACGTTAACAAAAACGTATATTTAATGAAGGGCTAAGGGGAAAAGGGATATAATTTAGCAATTCTTAAATAAAATCTTCATACGAAGAAAATAATGATAATAATTTCTGCTACTTATCAGGGAGTTGGAGCAGTTCCCTTCGAATTCCAGCTTCAACATTCAAAATCTGAAGTAACTGAACTAAAATTTAAAAGAAGTTCTGAATTGGCTTCAGATTATAGTTCAGATACAATTTCAAAATCTTGTTTGAATCATGCTTAAGATTCAAGTTCAGATTTAATTCTGATTCTATTTGAAATTCTGTTTTATGTTCGAGACCAGATTCTAGATTAGCTAATAGTTCAGATTCAAGTTCACTTTTGAGTTCAGATATTAGTTAAGATAATGGTTCCAAATCTGATTAACATTCTTCTTAAGATACTCCTGCAGATTTTAATTCTGATTCTAGTTCAGTTGTTGTTCAGATTCTGGTAAAGATTCATGTTGAGATTCTTATTTAGGCTCTAGTTCACGTAACAATCAAACCCAGTTTCATGTTTTAGTTTCTAGTCTAAATTTAAGTTCTGATTCTTGTCCCAATTTAAGTTAAAATTCTTGCTTTGATTGTTAGTGTGAGATTCTAGTTTAGATTTTCAGATTCTGCCTCAAATTCTAGTTCAGAGTTTAGATTCTATTTCAGATTTTACCATAAGTAATATGATTATGATAAAATTCTATGCAAAATTTTAGTTATGATCTAGTTCAGATTATAGCTAACATTATAATACAGATTCTGGTTCATATTCATATTCAGATTCTTGGTTCTATTTCAGACCTTAATTCAGGTTCTTCAGCAAACTCTGATTCAAATTCTAGTTTAAATAAATAGTTTTGATTTTAGTTTAGATTCGGGTTCAGATTTTAATTCAGATTCTAGTTCAGATTTAGTTTCAAGTTCTAGTTCAGATTCTAGATTCAGTTTAGGTTCTAATTCAGATTCTCGTTCAGATTCTGGTTCAGATTCTATTTCACATTTTAGTTCAGATTCAGATTTTAGTAAAGTTTTTAGTGCAGATTCTCGGTCAGATTCTGGTTCAGTTTCTGATTAAGATTTTGTTCGGATTCTATTTCAGATTTCAGTTTAGGTCTTAGATTCTATTTCAAATTTATGTTAAGATATCTGTTCAGATTCTAGTTAACATTTTTGTACAGATTCTGGTTCATATTTATATTCGGAATCTTGATTCTATTTCAGATCTTAGTGAAGATTCTAGTTCAAACTCTGATTAAAATTCTAGTTTAGATTTTAATTAAGATTTTTGTTCTGATTCTTATTTGAATTCTAGATAAGATTTGGTTGAGATTTTAGTTCAAATTCTAGTTCAGATTTAAGTTTCAGATTCATGATGGGAGTTCAATTGGGATTCTATTTAATATTCAGATTCTATTTCAAATTATAGTCAAAATCGCAACTGACTCAATTTCTGTTCATATTCAATTTCAAATCTAATTCTTTTTCAGCTTAAACTTAAAATGGCATTTTTCACTTCAATTTAATTTTTTCACTAAAAACTGATTTTTTCACTCAAAAAAGAATAATTTTCCAAAAAAGAAACAGTCTTTTTAAATTTTTTTTATTTGTTATTTTCATTTTTTAATTTTATTTTTTTATTTTTTTTTTTTTTAATTAAATTGTAGAAATTTTGTATAAAAAATTTATAAAATATTCGTTATAAATTATTAAATAAATGAATCATTTTTCTATTTTTTAATTAAACAATTTTTTATATTTATTTATTTTTTATGGAAATGAAATTTATTTTTAATGCGAAGAAAAACAATTTCATAGACATTTGCTGTTTATTAAAAACTTTTAATTAATTTTAGTACAATAAATATTTTTTTATATTTTTTATAAAAATTTATCCAATTTTATATGATTAAAACTAATTGGCATTTTAATGACTTTTAATTCGACAAAAAAAAGATACTAAATATTTTTCTCTTTAATTAAATCCTGAAATAAATTGATTTTTGTTTAAATCCTGTAAATAATGAATTTATGTAAAATTTTAATTTAAGATTTCCTTTTTTCATAAATAAAATTTATTTATTCAAAAAATGTTTTTTTCTCTCTTTTTAGTTTTGCAGGCAGCCATTTATAGACCAAAATTTCCATATCCTTCCTTTAGAAATTCAAAATATATATATTTTTTGGTTGGTTGCTGCAGAAACTGACATAAAAAAACTATCTTTATAGTTTTGTAGCATAAACCCCAGAAATTTGGTTTTTCCTCGAGAACTAAAGCAAAAAGAGAGAAAAGAATAGAAATGAAGAAAAAAGGTCCCTTTAGCATAAATATAACCATTTAAAAAATGTTGGCCGCTTTTTAGATTTCATTATTCCTTTTGTAGTATTGACATTGACATATGTTTGCTAATATATTCCATGAAGGAAAATAAATGCTAATAGTTTTCTATGTTTTTTTGGTTAGATAAAGTATTTTTTAAGAGAAGAAGCCTGTCATAGGAAATCCAACAAACAACAAAAAAAAGTACCAAAAAGGAAATAGAATATTTGAAAGAAAAATGTACCACAAATTGGTGGTGGAGATATTTTGCTAAAATTTTAGTTTTATTCTGTCTGCTGTAGATTATTTTATGGAGGAAATGACAATTTTAGTAAGTAAGAATGTTTTTATCGGTCGAGCCCGGCTACGTGATACCCTACACCACAATGCTGGCAGTAAATGGCAGTTATGAAAAAGCAATGAAAGACCCTCGTATAATTTTATTTTCTGATTTATTGCTAAGTGGGCAGTAACACCACTGTGAAACTAACATTTATGTGAAATTTATGTGGACCGATCCTCGTATAAACTTGCACATCGATTTTAGCTTATATGAGTCATAATTTGACAAACTTTTATTGCAATATCAACGTATATGTGCGATTTATGCCCTTCGAAACGATACTTGGAAGGGGGCTTGTATGTGAACTATGAGAAGCAATGAACTGACCTTGGAAAATTTGGCACACCGATTTAGAATATCATAAGGCTTATATATGTCAAATTTTGTTTCAATTGTTTTATATTTAAGACTCCTATGAGCTTTAAACCTTATTTTGGGAGGACATTTGTATGGGAGATGCTGAAAATAATAAATGGAACTTAGTCAATTTCAGTAGTCCTTGGGCCAGAATAATACATACCAATTCTCATCAAGAAAACTAAAAAATTGTAGAGTGTTTACAGCGTTAACATGGACAGCTAGCCGGACGGAAAGACAGACGGACGGATATCATTTAATCTACACACCAAGTGATTCTGACTCGAATTGTACACTTTAAGGTTGGTATAATACCTTTTATTAAATCAGCATAAATGCATAATACCCCAACCGGCTACGGCTATACAGGGTAAAAGTAGCAAAAATTTAAAAGGATTAAAATAAATTTAATTTCTGTTCAAAAGAAAAAAATTAAAGACAAGGATTTTGGAATGAATTTGTAATCTAAACTGGTAACTGGAATATAATATAAACTACGTCTTTTAGGCTGTATCTGAGTTATCACTCTCTGGCCTGGGATCTCAACTAAAGTTTAAATTGGGATTTTAAATTATGTATCCTATAATCCTGTATAGAAAAACCTCCTCCCCTTTGTTTTATCCAAGTCAAGGCAAGTCAACGCTAAAAAGAAACCCCAAAACCCCGAAAACGTATAATTTTTAAATCTCCCAAAAACCACTTATTCTGCTACAGTAAAATATCAGCAAAATAACCGAAAATAAAACAAAAACCCGAAAAAGAATCCAAATCAATGCTAAATACTTTAAATGACTACAAAAATCCAAACAGAAGAGGAAAAACATGAAATAAATTTCATTAAAAAACCAGTAAAAAAACTTAATGCTACACAAGTGTGCAATTTAAAAACCATGAAAAATGTACTTTAATTTTTACCGCAAAACAATACGAGAAACAACAATAACAACAACAACAACCAAACAAACAAAGAAAAAATTAAAACTAAAATTGCCTGCTGCCACACGTAAGAAATACATTTTGTATCTCTACATAAAGTAAATGACTACAAAACAACAAAAATTAACAAACAACAACAATTTATGATTCAAATCGAAGGAAAAATACTAAATCTGGGAAAAGGACTATAATGACACTTAAGAGAGTTGAAAAAGAGATTAAGCAAAAAACTGAACTGAAATCTCAAATAGAATCTGATCTATAATCAGAAATAGAATCTCATCGAAAAAATAAACTAAAATCTGTTCCAGAATTCGAACTTAAATCTGAATTAAATGGAATATGAACTAGAATCTAGAGTGCAATCTGAATCAGAATCTGATATAGAAGCTGAATTGGAAACAGAATTTGAATCTGAGTTAAAATTAAACTTAAATTAAAGTAGAATCGGAACTAAAATTTGATCTATAATCTGAACTAAAATATAAACTAGAATCAGAATTTATATCTGGACAAAAAAGAGAAGTAGAAGTTGAAATAAAAACTGAGCTAGAATCTGAACTAGAAACTGAACTGGAATCTTAAATAGAGTTTGAACTGGAATCTGAACTAAAATCGGAAGTAAAATCTTAACTAAAAACTTAACTAATGTCTGAACTAGAATCGGAACTGGAATCGGAACTTGAATCTTGAGATGAATCTTAACTAGATTCTGAACTGGAATCTGAACTAAAAGATAAACTAGAATCTGAAATTAGAATCGGAACTTAAATCTTAACTAGAATCTCAACTAGATTCTGAACTGGAATCTGAACTAGAATATGAACTGGAATCAGAACCATAATCGGAACTTCAATCTTTATAAAAATATTAACTCGATTCTGAACTAGATTCTGAACTGGAATCTTAAATAGAGTTTGAACTGGAATCTGAACTAAAATTGGAACTAAAATCTTAACTAATATCTTAACTAATGTCTGATCTAGAATCTGAACTAGAATCGGAACTTAAATCTTAACTACAATCTGAACTAGATTCTGAACTGGAATCTGAACTAGAATCTGATATGGAATCTGAACCAGAATCGAAACTTCAATCTTTATAAAATATTAAATCGATTCTGAACTAGATTCTGAACTGGAATCTGAACTAGAATCAGAACTAAACTCTAAACTAGAATCTGATCTGGAATCAGAGCTAGAATCGAAACTTGAATCCTAACTAGAATCTGAACTGGTATCAGAATCGGAACTAAAATATAAATTAGAATCTGTACTAGAACATGGACTAGAATCCGGACTGAAATTTAACTAGAACTCACTTAAACTCAATTAGAACAGAAATAGAAACTATAACAAGAATCCGAACCAAAATCTATAATAAAATTTTAGTTAAAATTTGAAATAATATCTGAACTAGAATCTGACTAAAACTCAACATAAACTGAACTAGAATCTGAACTAAAATCTGAATCAGAATCTAGACTAAAATCTGTACCGAAATCTGTTAAGTTAAATATGAACTGAATCTTATTTAAACCAAATGAGTGGCTAAACTGAATTTGCCATTTGGAATCTTAATCAGAATATTTATATAAATTGAAACGGATTTTTAATTTGTATTTACATCACAACTCAAGAAGGTAACTTGTAAGAAGTACAAAACTGAATTGTAACCTTAAAAAGAATTAAAACAAAAATTAAATGAAAACGTAACAGAAGAATTTAAACTTAAATTATTAGAACTTTATTTCAAATCTAAAATGCCCAACCAAATTTTCACAAATAAACAGACTTAATATCTTAATTAAAGTCTATTTTAAAGTTTGAATTTAAATCGAAATTAAAAATGTTAACTTGAATCTGAATAGGAAATACTGAAAGCAAAACTGAGCAATAATTTAGAATAGATTATGTCTTAAATTGGACAAGATACTGAACTATATGTTAAATTATAGTATGGACTATAACCTGAATAGGAATTTAATGCTGGATATTAGAATATAGACTAAAATCTAAAATCTGAGTTGAAGTAAACTTTAAACTGAAATCTAGACTGGGTACAGAACTGTAGTCAAAACTAAAATGTGGATTAGATTTTACACTTTAAAATGGATTAGATTATGATCTGTGTTAAGACTTAGTGGCTGTTGCATTAACCCATATTTACGTGTATAGTTTTCTATAACCCCCTGTTCCTTCAAGTATTATTCTTCTTGTATTATTTTCATTTAATACTAAATTCCACTTCAATTACTCAATTGCTTCCTTTTTTGGATATTTCGTTGTCATGACCAATTGAAGCGTAAATTAAAAGCTCTACAAAGTAAATGGATTTCTTGCTTCTGTACTTTTTTTCACATTTTCAATTACTCGCAAATTGTCAAAAGAAGTGCTGATAAAATACAATTGAAACTGAATAATGATGATGACTGTGTGGATTTTTATCCCCCCTTTTTTGCTTTTGTTGTTGTCTTTTACAAACAAAAATGTATTTAATTAGAGGGAACTTCTCTGTTTGTTTGTTTGTTTGTTTGTTTGTACACAAACAAATAAAGGAAAAATGTGAGTGGCAAAATAAACAAATCGCAAAACAAATAAAACTGTGAAGTAACAAAAATGTAGAGTTATTAAAAAATTTGTTTTAAATAAAAATGAAAAATATTAAAAAAAAAAAACTAGTAAGAATGCTACAGTCGGCTATGCCGAATTTTAAACACCCTACTCCACTAATGCGTGTGGAGTAAATACTTTATGTTTCGTGCATACATAGTACTAAATTTAATTCGTGCATACCTGTACTAAATTTAACACACTCATAAAATTAGTTATATTATAAAACTGAACCGATTTTGATAATTTTCAGAATGTAATGAAGTACATACAACTTCATATTTTGGCAAAATTTTACTCTAATTTTTCAATTTCTAATTGACAAAATCTTTGCTTGAACTTAGAGGATGCCAGAGATATTCCTCTATATCATTTAAATTCTGGACCGATTTAACTGGTTTTAAGTAGGACACTTCTGAGGACTATAAAAAATATTCAAGCCAAATTTAATTGATCTCTGTCAATTATTGGGCCTGCGGACATACCTAAAACGGACAGATATACAACCAGCAAACAGACAGACAGCTGGACAGAAAAACAGACGAACAGACAGAGGGACATAGCTTAATCGATTCAGATTTTGATTTGATGCAAGATTCCTTTTTAGCGTTACACATGGAATGACAAAGTTAATATACCCTCATCACCACTTATGACGGTGGAGGGTATAAAAATATGAGTAAACAAATATTAAATCAATAAATGACAACAAACGACAGTTAATGTTGACATAAGAGAAAAATGTTTGTTTGTATTACTTTTTGGTTGGATTGATAAATGAAAAAATATAAGTTAATTAAAAGCGAAGTAATTGCAAACGGAGGGAAAAGGGGGTTAATTTGTGATTTTATTTAAAAAAGCAGATTTTCTAGCCAAAAAGTCTTAAAAAGTGAAAAATAACTTTAATTCTGTATAGAATGTCCATTAACATAATTTTTGCAATTTATCTCTTTTATGTCTTAACATGATTTTTAAGATTTTTTCTTATCTTAATTTTTTTCTTAATCGAGAGTTAAAATGCTAATTAAAATTTTATTTAATTAAAGTTTATTTGAAAAAAAAAATAATGACCAGTTTTATTTCAAATATGTAGATTAGTTTTACATTAATTTTACATGTAAAATTTACATTTATTTGCACTCTGTAGTTTGGCAGTGAAACCAGGATTTTCAAATTATTTCCATTTTATTTCTTTGATATAAAAATGTGTGGGTTTGATTGCCTTTTGCCATAAATTACAATTCAGTATCATTAAATAGAGTAAATATATAGATTAAATTGTCTCAATTTTATTATTTTTTTATACTGAATGACTTGTCGTACCGGAATTTTTGCTCTTTTTTTTCGTCATAGAGCTTTAATTACTGATTGGGTGGGTGTTAAGTTACGTTGTTTCGCTTTAATCGTTTGACAAGGTGACAATGACTTTTATTATTATTTACACGCTTTAAAACTTGAAATTAAAGTGGAGATAATAAAAACTTAAAGCTAGAAAACAGGTAGTAAACAGAGTTAAGTCGTAGATGATAAATGGTGGTTTTACAAAAACCATCTATCAAAAATTAGTAACTGGAAATAATTTGATATTTTTTATAATCATGAAAAAAGCATGTAAATATGTGATTTTTATAATAAATTTAAATTAGTGAGTAAAATAAAATTTTTTATATTCAATTCTGCAAACTGAACTAAAACTGAACTAGAACTGAAATAGAACTGAAATAGAACTGAACTAGAACAGAACTAGAACCGAACCAGAACTGAACCAGAACTGAACAAGAAGTGAACTAGAACTGAACTAGAACTGAACTAGAACTGAACTAGAACTGAACTAGAACCGAACCAGAACTGAACCAGAACTGAACAAGAACTGAACAAGAAGTGAACTAGAACTGAACAAGAATTGAACTAGAACTGAACTAGAACTGAACTAGAACTGAACCAGAACTGAACTAAAGCTGAAATGGAACTGAGCTCGAACTAAACAAGAACTGAATCAGAACTAAAATTAACTACAACTGAATTAGAATTGCACTAGAACTGAACTAAACCTGAAGTAAAACTGAAGTAGACTGAACTAGAGCTGAACTAGAACTGAACTAGAACCGAAAAAGAACTTAACTAGAACTGAACTCGAACTGAACTAGAAGTGAATCAAAACCCTACTAAAAATCATACTAATTTAAGGGAAATTTATATTTTACATTATTTACATTGATGACAGTCGCATAAGAATGTAAAAATAATAAAAAAATTGAGATGTTTACATTTACATCGTGTAAATAATGTGTAAAATATATAAAAATAAAATTATTTTAAAATAATTGAAGGGAGTTTGAATACCTCATGTATTCACCCTTATTCTACGTTATTGGTATTGTGTAATTTACATATAAATTTTATTAATTAAAAATTAATTATTTTATTATTTTCTTAATGTTTACACTATATAATGATGTGTTAAATATATGAACTTTAAATTAAAAGAAGATTTAATTAATTTATATTATTTTGAAAATTACATGGCGATTGTGTAAAATTTACTGAGTGAAAGTTACTTTTTCTTCCGACTACATGATTCAGCTTTTAAACATGATTTAATAATATTATACATAAATTTTGTACACTCTAAAAAATGAATGTAAAATTACAATGTGTAAGATTTCATGTAAAATTACTAAATGTGAGAAAAAATTAAATTTAAATTACAATTACTTATATTGGCAGTAAAAAATTTTAAATTTTGAATAATATTGAATAATAAGTGTTTATTTTTTACATACAAAATGCGTAAAAATTGGAAACCAAAATCAATGTGTAATTTTACACTTTTTATAATAGGAGTCCAATTACCTACTATAAATAGAGTAAATTTATATGAAATTTTTTACCGTGTATCATTAAGATATTATAACACTATATTTCCATTTTTTACACAATGTAAATTTACATTTTACATAAATCACTTCTTATGTAAATAATTCTTACGGTTTTTACATTTCATCAATATAAGTTAAAAACTTTGAAACACATTTGTAAAGTCCAAGTTGTAATGTAAGTTATAGTATTATGTATCTTATTTTACATCTGTGTAAACAACCGAAGAAATTAAATCAAATGGTTAAAACAATTATTTTTTAAAAAATACATTTCAAAATAAATACAAAATTCAATTTAAATAAATCGAATGAAACAAAAATCTAAAGAAAAATGCAAGAAAATATTTTGGCGCCCAGACTATTTGCGATATAAACGTGACTACGTAATTGAGACAAGAAAACAATAAAAAAGTGAATTGTTTACATGATAAACTACATTTTACAGATAAATAAAAATAACGGAAAATAAATGAAAATGTGATTTTAACATCAAAGAATTATTTTTTTCTTTTAAACGGTGATATTACTTTTATGGAATAATATACCAAAATTCAAGCTCATTGAACTGAACAATAACGAGTTCGAAACCCATAATTTTCTATCATTGTTGTCGCTATTCTATCCCATTTACTTTACACTAAAGATTTTGCTTCAGAATTCCTTATTTTGGACGTTGCACAGTGTTTCATATAAAAATGTAATTTCCGAACTGCTACTCGGATTTTGATGATATCGAGGAACAAAAATATCTGTTACTTACTAAAAATTTTAGAACATATCACGCTTCAAAGAGAATATACAATTTTAAATTTCAGTTTTGTGATTTGAGAAATTAAACCGGAATTTAAAATAATGCGAACAAAATAGCTTTTATTTGAGAAACTCTGGTTCTCCTTAAATTTAAGTTTTTGAAGCTTTTTTTCAATTACACACATCCTATGAAGTAACCCTTCAGAAAAGTATAAATGCAGTATGGTTACTTAAGTAAAAACGTTTACAACTTAAAACGAGTGTAACCAATTTTGGGAAAAATCCACGAAAAATCGACAATGTTTGAACATTCAAATCTAAAGGCTTATAACTTCTAATTCTATGAAGATATTTTCAAAAAAATTTCCTCGAAAATTTTTGTCATTATTTTTTAATAAACTGAAAATATTTGACAAAAATCGGATAATATTTAGACCTGCTATAGCATAAAAACTTCTCCAAGATCGGTCAAAAAATAAATTTTTTTATAAGTTTTCACTTTAGCTCAAGACAACTCAAGTTGGAACTCTGCAGACCAACTCCCATTAAGTTTACCAAATCCAAGCTCATAACCTACACTTCTACTATCACTACGTTTCATTAAAATGGAAACACTGTGCGTTGTTTCATTCTTAAAGAATTCATTATCGTATTTTCTTCATCCTTTTTCTTTCATTATCATTTCATCTCTTATCTCTTAAAGTCTTACATTTCTTTATTTTTGTCATTCTCTGCAATTCCGGTGCTTTGTCATTTTGTCAGTTCAGTAACGTGTTAATACGTAATTAGTGCAAAAAAGCTCAGCATGATTTTGCAATTCCTCTTTTTTTTAGAGCCGCTTGACTCTTTTCTAATATGTCTTCATTTCTTGTTCACACTTTAATAGTTTTATTAGCAGTTTAAAGCTTAAAAGTCTAAACACTTCTGAAAGAGTAAAATGACTGAGAGAAATTAATTTTTAATTTAGTTGAAAAAAACTATTTATCAAATATTTTTTTAAAACTCCTAAATAAATAGTTTTGCTTAAAGCCTGCATTATTTCTTTTCCAAAAAACCTAAATTAAAATATTTATTTAAAGCCATTTCATTGACAACAAGACTTTAATTTAGAATTGAAATAAAACTCTTTGCGACAAGTAAAAACTTTTTGTTAAAAAGCTTTTTTAAAAATATTCGAAAGCTTTCATATGACAAAAATTACATTAAAAGTTTTACCTTGACACACATTTCACTAAATTCTTTTATGTTATATTAAATAAAGTTTTTCAATGAAAGCTTTAAAACAACTTAAAAAACTGTTTCAAAGACTTTTATTGATTTCTAAATTAATGCTTGAAAAAAGCTTGCAAGAATTTCATAAGTTTTTAACTTTAAGTTTTATTGGTCGTTTTTAAAAAGTTATTTTATTAAAAGCTGAAATAAAACTTTGTATATAAAGCAAGTTAATAAAAGCTTAAATAAAGATAATCATATAAATAAAGCTACTTTTTTTAAAAGTTCTTTATTAAGAGTTAAACTTTCTATGAAAAACTTAAAAAAAGCCTAAAATCAAGCATTTTATGAAATGCTTAAATTACACTTTTTTAAAGCTTCAATAAAGCTTTTCGAAATCATTTAATTTTTTTATTAAAAGTCTTAATAGACTCTTTGTTAAAATCCTAAATAAAGCTTTTATTTAAAGCTTAAATAAATTTCATTATTAAAAGCTTAAGGAAACGCTTTTTAACCTATACTATAGTCTGTATTAAGTTTAGGCTTTCTCTTAAAAGGGTTTACAAATAATAAAGCTGCTTAAAAAAGCTAAAAGAGGTTCCTCAGTTTTTTTGGTATTAAGGTTTTATTATTAACGTTTATTTAGTCAAATATTAAAAAAAAAACTTTTTAAATGTTTAATACAGCTTAAATAAAGCTTCATTAAGCTTTTTGCTTAGAGCTTAAAGAAGTTTAAGAAGTTTTAATTTGTCTTACCCTTAAAACCTCTTCAATTAAAGGATTAAATATAGCAATTTGTAAAGAATTCAAATTAACTACTAAAAATATTGAAAGCTTTCTTTAACAGCTTAAAATTCACATCAAATTTAAGGTTGAAAAAATAATTTTTGAAAGCATAAAAAGTATTTTTCTTTAAAGCTTAACTTTTCTTAAAGTTTGCAAAGCTTTAAGTCTTCTAAAACTTTTAATAAAAGCTTTTCCTTAAAAGCTTTTTGTTGCCAGAAGTTGCCACTATAAAACTTCAAACTGGAATCTCAACCCATTTTTTCTCATAATCAAATCCTATATTATGACTCATTTATATATAAAAAGCCTAAAATCCCACCAAAAAACAACTAATTTTATTCTCAAGTGTCATGTTTTATTTTCGAAAAAAACACTTTGTCGACAAACAAACAAACAACTGTTTTGTTAAACAAAAATACATTTAGTTTGTTTAAATAAAATCTGACATTTATATCCATTTAAAATTCTATTTATTATATTTTGCGATAAACGAAGAAACAAAAAAAATTGTAATCAACATTTAAAAATGACAAAGTTTCCGAAAAAATAAAGTTAAAACAACAAAAAAAGACTCTCACACACATAAACAGAAAACTTAACAATTTATTCATATCATTAACATTTTACATTATGACCTTAGTTTTTGTTGTTGTTATTGTCGATGTTGTTGTTAAAGTCTGACTTTAAGTCATGTTATGAATGGTTTAGTGGTTGACTTTACAATTTGTGTGCAGTTATTTTATACGTTTTTTTCTTTATTTCATTTTCATTCTTTTTAATTCTTTTATGCAATAAAAATATGAGACATTTGAAAAAGAACTGCAACAGGGGATGGTCAACGAAAAATGAACGGAATTGTAGGTAATAGAATTTTCGTTTTTTTTAAGTTTTAAAAGATTTTCAATATTTTTTAAAAATAATTAAAAGCTCAATAAACATTTTCTTACGCAGATACATAAAGTTCTTCAATAAAAGCTCTACAATTTTTTATAATTGAAACTGATAAAAACAATGAAAACTTATGTAAAATCTTATATTGAAAATTTGATCATGAAGCTTTTATATCATGAAGAGCTTTAATATCTCTTTTTAGAGCTTTTATAAAAAATTTATATTTAAATGTTTCACATTTTATCTAATAAAAGTCTATCGAATCTTGTTTTATTACAATATAGTCAAAAGCTTAACAAAGCTTTTTTAAAGCACTAATAAAGTTTTATATTAAAAGCTTGTGCATTTTTATTAAAGTTGACTTTTATTAAAAATCTAAACTATAAACTGTGAAATCAAATATAAAATTTTAAACTGAAAGCTTTTGAAAGTTTTGTTTTGAAAGCTTTTGTTATAAAAGCTCAACAAAATTTATTACAAGCTTAAAATATAATTCCAATTAAAACTGATGCAAAGACAAGTAATGAGCTCATGAAAAGGTTTATGTTGAAATCTTAATAATAAGTTAAGAGCTTTATTTTAAAAGCTTATGCCCATTTTTTTAAGATTTTAGAATTTTTCTTAGTAAAAATCTTCCGAATGTTTTAAAGAAAATATGAATAAAGTTCATTTAAAAGATCTAATAAAATTCTTTATTAAAAACTTTTAAGTTTATTTAAAACTTTACACTAAATCTTTGTTTTTTAAAGCTAATTTTTTATTGAAAAATATTTTTTTTATTTATATTTTTTCATTCCTTTACGAAAATGTTTATTTTTTAATTATATTTTCTTAAAAGCTTTCTAAATGTTTTTCTTTAAAGCTTATAAAGGTTTTTCATAAAACAAAATTTCTTATTAAACTTTAGCAAAGCTTATATTTTATAAAGTTGATTTTGAGTAAACACTGACATCCTTTGTAAAACTTTGAATTGAAAAATTAAATCTAATTTTATATAAAGCTTAATATAAGAGCTTTAAGAGCTTACATTTGTATTTTTCATTATATGCTCTTAAAAGTTTAATTAATCAAATTTCTTATTGAAAGCTTAAAACTTATTCTTATTTAATTTTGATATAAAAGTTTTGAATGAACAGTGAAAACTTTATACGAAAGCTTCATTATAAAACTTATGTGAAGTTTTCTACAAAAATTTCAGTAGAGCTTTAAAACAGCATATATAGATGAAGATACTAAAGCTTACATATAGCTTAAACTAAAGTTTGTATAAAACTTTATTATATGGTTTTTTGATACTTTAATCTAAAACCTTTTAAAACTTAATATTAAAGCTTTATGCTTAACTTTATGCTTTAAGCTTTATGTAAAGCTTTATGTTAAAGCTTCATTGACAGCTTTATGTTTAAGCTTTATTGACAGCTTTATGTTAAAACTTTATTGACAGCTTTATGCTAAATCTTAAGTATGGCAAAAATGCCAAATAATTAAGTCTTTGTAAAGCTTTTTACTAAAGCTTATGACAAGCTTTATAAAAGAGATTTTTCAATGTTCATAATTCTTTCATTGAGCTGTTTTTTAGAAAAGTTACTTTCAAGATCCTTTTCAAATTGACCACCTCCTGTTTGCTCACTTCTAACTACCATATATTTTTCTTATGAGTGTTTGTGTATGTGTAAGTTTATGTGTATGTGTGTGCTTTTCTTAACTTTTAACCATTTCTATAAGTGTGATATTACAGTTTCCATGGTTGCCAGTTGGTGGTGTCTGTGCACAGTGGTGGTTGGTGGCATGATATCGTATCATTTCATATATTGTCTTTTAGCTTATGGTCTCTACTTGTAAAAAAAGCTCATATATAAGAGTTTGTTTGTTTGTTTTGCTTTAAGTTTTACCTCATAATTTTAACTTAATATTCGTTGTTTTTTCTGGTTTCTCATTGCAGTTATTTCCAGTCTTTTTGCAGCAGAAGTTTTCTAAAGTCTTTAAATTTAAAATATAGATTTTTTTCTTATTTCTTGTTAAAGTTCTGGCCAATAAATTGTTAAGAGATAAAATTTTGACAATAACTGTTTATTTTTTTCTCTTTTTTTAACAAACTTTAGTTTTATATTTCAGTTTTAATTTATTTTTATTTTCTATTTTTTCTAAATTTCAAGGCTGCTGAATATATTTACACAACTTTATGTCGGAGGTTTTTATGGAGGCAATATTTTTTTGGCTTAACAAATGTTGGCTGAATAAGAAAACAAATTAAGAAAAATTTGGTAGCGTTTAATTATAATCTATTTGATCAAGTAAAGTATATTCAAAGGTAAATTTCGGCCTAAAATTTGTCTTTGACAGATCGTTTTGCAATAACCTTTGATAAGGTTAATAACAAGAGCTCAATAACAGGTTCTGAAAAGCTATTGCTAAAACCTCTTGTAGTTATTAAAAAGCTTAAATACGTTTTGACAAAAAAACTTTACAAAAGCTGTAACAACAAGCATTGGAATGTCTTTGGTTAAATCTTTTGTAATTATAAAAATTTAAAAAAAGCTTAAAAAAGCTTTTGTTAAAAAGCTCCTGTTAAAAAGCTTAAAAAAGGTTTTGTTAAAAAGCTTCTGTTAAAAAGCTTAAAAAAGGTTTTGTTAAAAAGCTTCTGTTAAAAAGCTTTAAAAAGCGTTAAAAAGTTTCTGTTAAAAAGCTTAAAAAAGGTTTTGTTAAAAAGCTTTAAAAAGCTTTAAAAGGCTTTAAAAAGCTTTAAAAGGTTTTAAAAAGCTTTAAAAAGCTTTTGTGACAACTTTAATAACAAGATTTATAACAGGAATTAGCAAAAAGTTTTGTAGAAGCTATATTAACAAAAGCTTTGAAAAGGTTTAATTAAGCTTTAAATAATCCTTTCATAAAAAGGTTTATAACAAGCTAAGTAAAAGCTTTTATTACAAACATTTACAATAGACTAAAAATAGTTTTAAAAAATTTTTCAACTAAAACATAATATGGTTTCATAGCAATCTTAATCCAAGGGCTTAAATAATATAAGCAAATTAAAAATATATAGAAGCTTTATTCAAGTTTAAGCAAGCTAAAAGAAAATTTGCTAAACTCATAAAACTATGCAGAAACTGGTATTGAAAAGCTTTTTAAATTTTATACTAAAAATATAATTCAAGTCTTTACGAAAACTATAAATAAGACGATTTTATTTCTATTGTCAAGAGCTTCTATTAGATTCTAGAAAGCTTTCAAGAAAAGCTTTTCTTGAAAGTTTTCTAGAATCTGTTTACATAGACAAAAAATCTGAACTATAATTAAAACTTTAATCTAATCTAGTGCCTGAGCTGGAATTTCAACTAAAATCGGAATAAGAATTTAAACTAAGATCTGAATTATAACCTGAACTAGAATCTGATTTTAAATCTGAACTGAAGTTTGATTGAGAAGCTAAAACAGAAAATTAACTTAATTGAATTTTTAATTTGGATAAGAATCTGAACCGTAATCAAAACTATAATCTTACTTATAACTTTAAGTAAGTAGAACCCGATAAAAAATCTTACAAGTTGGAAAATAATTTTAACCGTAATCTGATATAAAACCTGACCCATAATATGAACTAAAATCTAAACAAGAGTTTAAACTAGAATCTGATTTTAAATCTTAATTTAAATCTAACGGAGAAGCTGAAGAGCAAAATCTGACCCAAAATCAGAACTAGAATTAAACTTTAAGAGAGCAGATTCAGCAATAAACTCTAAACTACAATTTGGATAAAAATCTGAACAAGAAAACAAACCAGAATCTGAATTAAAATCAGAACAACAATTTGGATAAAAACCAAAACCGTTATCAGAGTCTCAATTACATTGTAGTAAGATCCTAAATAATAATTTGATTTAGAAACTGTACAAGAATTGGAACTAGCAAACCAGTCTGAACTAATATCTGTAATAAAGAATAAAGTAGAATCTAAACTACGATTTGGATAAAAAACTGATCCATAAACTAAACAAAAATCTAAACCAGAATCTGAACTGGAATTGAAATCAGATTTTAAGTTTGAACTACAATCCGAACTAAGCGGAATCTCAAAAAAGATTAATGTTACAATTAGGATAACAAGGACCTCAACATTTTAGCTGGAACCTGAACTTGAACCAGAATCGGAATTAGAATTTTACTTAAATATGAAATCGACCTAGAACCTGAGGCCGAATATGAACTAAAATCTAAAATACAATTTAGATAAGAATCTGACCTGATCTATATTCTGAGCAAAACTGATCAGATCTAGATAAATTTATTTTTATTATTTAAAAAAAACCCCGATAAAAAGCTTTAATATTGGAAATAACACTTTTTAAAACTTTTACAAAATTTTTTCTAATTAAAAAAAAATCTCTAATTGTTTTCTAATGTTAATTTCTATTATTCCTCCCTAAATGAATGATGTTGTTTATTTAATTCTTCTTATTTTTATCTCTGCCACAAATTGTAATTATTTTTATGATTTTGCCATTAATTCTTCTTGAACTGTATAATTATCTCTTTAAAATGAATTATATTTCTATTTATATAAATAATTATACATTTATTTATTTATCTAGTTTTTTTTTTTTTGGTCTGATTTCATGTAGAACTATTATTGGCATAATATCTTTAATGGCACTAGAGTTATATCTAGAGTTTAGCTTTGCTCCTTAACTTTGATACCGAGTTAATTTATAAGTCAAAAAGTTAATTTTCTTTTAACTTCAGCTCATTATTCCTAGCAGTTTCTCTCTCTCTGCACCCAACCCTCTTCCCACTCACTACTTTATCCAACAGAATGTTAATGATGAACTTATTTTTATTTATATGTTTGTTGTTGTATTTGTTTGTATCTTTTGATACCACAAAAACAGATACAACTCACATATATAGAGAACAGTTCTTTTAGTAACTGAATAAACTTATTTTCTTGTTTTCATTCTCAAGTATCTAAGAGTTGGTATAAAGGGTTTCTCTGCGGTTAAATTTTATTGGAATTATCTCGGGAAATTCATGTTTCTAAATCCCGAGAAATTGCTATCAGGAATATTCGGGAATATTCGGGTTTAAGTAAAAAAAAGATATATTGCCTGCACGTGTAACCTGGGAAGGAAACACCTGAGAATTCAACTTAATTTGTTCTATTTAAAACCTGCTCCAAAATAGTTATAGACTGATATCTGAAATGAATGTAATCAAACCGTATTACTAGAAAATCCGTGTGCAATCTAGATCGCAATTTGAAAGACGTTTTTCAGATTTTTTTCCACATAGAAAATAATATCAGCTCAACGATTTTTGATTGAATATCATATATATTGTATATATGATATTCAAACTTATTCCCGGGAACGACAGATTTTTTCTGAAATTCCTGGAAACGAAAAAATCCGGGAAAGGAAGAACCCTTGTTTATATACATGTGAACATTTTTATCTTTATTCATTCCATTCTTTTAATAGTTATTTTTTGTAGTTTTTTTATTTTATTTTTTTGGTTCTTTGAAAATGCATTTAATTAGCGAAGTCTTTGTAATATATGAGTATTAACCTCATATGAGTGAGGACCACAAAAAAACAAAAAAAAATCATAGAGACTGAATAAATTTTATGGTTTTCTATATGAGCAGCAGCAAAAGTATCTGAAGTGGCGAAAAAGTGGGAGAAGAATTTCCCACAATCGTTTGTAGCTTTTTCAGAGTAATCAAAATACAGACATAAAGTTAACCAAAAGTTTAAGTCAAAGTGGAAAAAGGGAATGCTAAAGCTCTCAAACATGAAAACTTTAACTTCAATTTTTTAAAAATAGTTTATGAAAAGTTTTATACTTTAAGAAACTCGTAAACATATTATTTCTTAATAAATTTTAAGTTTAAGCTTTTAAGCTTCAAAAAAAACTGTTTCAAATAGACTCTATGAAACTTTTGAATAAAAGTTTACTATTGAAAGCTTCTATTATGCTCTAGAAAAATGTTTTTATTAGTCTTTCTATTAAACTTTTAAAAAAGCTAATACAAAGCTAAGGTTTCTATTAGCAGCTTTAAAAGCTGCTAATAATAAAAAATATTTTAGAAATGTTGGACTTTCTAAAATATTTTCTAATGAGCTTTTAAAAAAACTTCTATAAAACCTTACAACAAAATACCTTATGACGCTAGAAACTACTTAAATTCTTTTTAATAGAATCTCTTTCATAAAAGCTTCTAGTCAGAAATTTTAGAGATTTGCTCCACTAAAAATTTAAAGCATTTTAACTTAAGCTTTTAATAAAAGCTCCCAACAAACTTTTTTTAAAAAACCTATTTTATTAGAACTTCTAGTGATCGACTTTAGGGAATTTTATTTCACTAAAATGTAAAGCTTTTAAACTAAGTTTCTTACAAGTTATTCGATAGAAGCTCTTTAAAAAAATTTCCTATTTGTCAACTTGATAGGATCTCTTTATAAGCTTTTTATAGACGCTCGTTAAGAAAAGCTTCTAGTGAGAGATCATAATAAAATCTTTTCTTCCAAAATATAAAGCTCTTAAATGAAATTTCCTTAAGCTGTTTGATGGAAGCTTCTTTTAAGCTTTTTAATTGAAGCTTATTTTCAGAAGATTCTTGTGAGAAATATTAAATTTACATTAGTAATTTAAATTTTTCACTAAAAATTGAATTTTTCACTAAAAATTGAAATTTTCACAAAAAATTTAATTTTTCACTAAAAATTGAATTTTTCACAAAAAATTGAATTTTTCACAAAAAATTTAATTTTTCACTAAAAATTGAATTTTTCACAAAAAATTTAATTTTTCACTAAAAATTGAATTTTTTACAAAAAATTTAATTTTTCACAAAAAATTTAATTTTTCACAAAAAATTTAATTTTTCACAAAAAATTGAATTTTTCACAAAAAATTGAATTTTTCACAAAAAATTGAATTTTTCACTAAAAATTGAATTTTTCTCTATAAATTGAATTTTTCACTAAAAATTGAATTTTTCTCTATAAATTGAATTTTTCACTAAAACTTGAATTTTTCACTAAAACTTGAATTTTTCACTAAAACTTGAATTTTTCACTAAAACTTGAATTTTTCACTAAAATTGAATTTTCACAAAAAATTGAATTTTTCACAAAAAATTGAATTTTTCACTAAAAATTGAATTTTTCACAAAAAATTGAATTTTTCACAAAAAATTGAATTTTTCACAAAAAATTGAATTTTTCACAAAAAATTGAATTTTTCACAAAAAATTGAATTTTTCACAAAAAATTGAATTTTTCACAAAAAATTTAATTTTTCACAAAAAATTTAATTTTTTACAAAAAATTTAATTTTTTACAAATAATTCAATTTTTCACAAAAAAAATTTACTTTTTCACAAAAAATTGAATTTTTCACAAAAAATTGAATTTTTCACTAAAACTTGAATTTTTCACTAAAACTTGAATTTTTCACTAAAAATTGAATTTTTCACTAAAAATTGAATTTTTCACTAAAAACTGAATTTTTCACTAAAAATTGAATTTTTCACTATTAACTGAATTTTTCACTAAAAATTGAATTTTTCACTAAAAATTGAATTTTTCATTAAAAATTGAATTTTTCACTAAAAAATTGAATTTTTCACTAAAAAATTGAATTTTTCACAAAAAATTGAATTTTTCTCAAAAAAATTGTATATTTTACTAAAAATTGAATTTTTCACTAAAAATTGAATTTTTCACTAAAAATTGAATTTTTCGTTAAAATTAAGTTAAATGCGCTGCATTTTTTAAGAAAAAAAATCTCATCATTCCAATGCAGATATTTACGTAAATTCATTTGTCAATGTTTTAACATTTGTTCACACACAAACATATAATAAGTTATTTAAAAAAAAACGCGCGTCAACAAATAAATTTCATTATTTCTTAACACAAGAATTTTTGTCTCAAACTTAATAAATCATAATTTTTTGGTATTTTAGAATATAAATATCTCTTATTTTTCACAAATTATTTTAACAAATGTGTTTAACGCCTACAACGCAGATATAAAGACAAATATACATGTGTCGCTGAGAATGTGAACTAGAACTACATACAAGCAGATAGAAATAGATATGAATTTATCTCATGACAACTAAATGAAAACCACTAATTTTCTAAAACTCATTTCTCAATGCACAAACAATTAATTTAAATATTTTTTAAATAAATAAAGTTTATTTTCTGTTATTTCATTTATTTTCAGGGTTGCATACATAATTTAAGTGTTATGGAACCCACATAATAATAAATTTTATTTCGTTTAGAAAAAAATCTATATAAAAGGATTAACTCAGATTAAAATAAACAAAAAAAGTTTTAATAAATTATAAAAAATTAAAATTGAAATTATAATCTAAACAAGGGATTTAAATAGAAAAAAGTACTTTAATTTAAACAAACAAAAGCGTGAATATTTAACACGCCCTCTATCGATTTCAATAATAGCAGTTTCCAATAATTATGATTATATGACAAGTTTAAGTGATTATAACGAAAATTAAAAATATTAACTGGCAAAATATTATTATCTCCACAAAAACAAATCAAATTCATAAAACCCATAATTAAATATGATTAATATTACAGAAATTCAAAGTCATTAGCAAAAAACAACACTATTTAATTATTTCAATATTTGTAACACGTTCATGTATTAAACAAATTGAATTTATGACAAAAAACAAAAAACACTTTAAGTTCCATTAAACTGAAAAAATAGATTTATTTTTAAAATTAAAATAAAAAGTGATAACGAATAATTCTTATCACACATATTTGGTAATAAAAACGAAACCACTAAACTTACAATTTCAATTTTTTATATCCTACACCAAAACAGGTGATTGGAGAATTATGCGCTTCTGCTGATGTTTTTAACATATCTTAAAAAAATATACTCAAAATCATATTCTGTTTCGATTTAAGGATGTCCGCCCGTCCGTCCATTTGTCTGTCCGTTGGGCTGGCAGTCCATGTAAACGTTGTGATCACTACAAATGTCGCAATTTTTAAGATATCTTGGTGAAATTTGGTACTTAACATTATTATTTAGGCCCAAGGTGCAGTCTATTGATATTGGCTTTGTTCGTTCCAATATTTCAGGTATTCACCCTCTAGAAATGTCCTTCCGGAATGAGGTTTTAAGCTCATAAAATTTCTAAATGTAAAATGATTTCAACGAAATTCAAAAGAAGTAAGTCCTACGATATTTTTGGCCGATGTGTTGAATTATATATGGGGCGGTCTATTTTTTTTAAAGGTCGGATACAAGTCCCCATCCAAAAATATAACTTCGAAAGGCATAAATCTAAAATAAAGTATGGTAAATAAATTTGTAAAATTAAGAAAAATATAAGAAAAATTTAATGCTGAAAATTATACGAGGGTCGATTCATAATTTCATACAAAAATTAAAAAAACGCATAAAAATTCACATCAAAGTTAATTTCACAATGGTGTACTGCACACTTAAGAATAAATCAGAACATAAAATTATACGAGGATCGTTCATTACTTTTTTTTTTGACCAAGAAGTTGTGGGAAATCTGCTAGAACATTCGTCATTCATAATGCAGCAAAAATATTTTCAAGAAAACGTGACTTCCATCTCCGTGCTCTGTTTTGAGACCCTATATTCTTAGAAGCGTTTCAGACAGGAAATTTTGGATCCTTATATGTTTTAAAACCTACATTAGCTTTGACTTTTGGTACCAAATAGTCAGAGAACTAAGCCAACCAAACATTTCCTCTACCTGAACCAGGTTTTCTAACAACAGAATATCAAATAATTTAAAGTTTTAACAAAAAACGTGTGTTAAGAATTTTTCCATCTCACTACTAAAGAACATGTGTGCTAAATATTTATATTTAAATATGTAGAGCGTGGGAAGTCTGCTGTTTTAGTATAATTAGGTTTAAATTAATGTTATTTGTATAAAATAACAAACAAAAAAATATTGAATATAATTTCTGTTAAAATAACATGATCGCGTGTCGACAAAAATTTACATAAAACAAAGTGAATTTATTAGCGAACAAGATAAAGAGAGAGAGAGGAGAGACGGAGAGGAGAGAAAGAAAATAATTAAAATATTATATGTTGTCGCCAATAAAAAGCTCACTTGTATTCAAATTAAAATGAAAACGAAAAAAAGATGATAATTTATGCACAGAGACAAAATAATTAATAAAGTTAATTAATATGAAGATAAAATCCATTAAACTGGAAACGAACTACAATGAGAGGCTGAACTTGAAATCTGAACTATATTCTGAATTAAAATCTGAAACAGAATACTAACAGAAATCTGTACTAGAACTGAAGTTCAAATTAAACATACGATCTGAAACAGAATCTGAATTTAATTTAAAACCAGAATCTGCATTAGAATCTGAACTATAATCTAATCTAAATTCCAATATAAATCCAAGTTAAACTTGAATCTAAACTAGATCTGCAACACTAATCTATAACAGAATTTAACCAAAATTCTAAACCAAAATTTGATGTAGAATCTGAACTGAATTCTGTAAGAGAATAAAAACCAAATAAACTCTCAACCCGAATTTTACATAAAATCTGATCTAAGTAAAATATCATCTAGAACATGAATTAGAATCTGGAATGTAAAGTAGATTCTGAAGTCAAATTTGAATTAAAATCTTATTTTGAACTGAAATCTAATCCAGAAATTAACTTAGATAATGAAATATAATCTTAAGGAGCAAAAATTATAAGAATGTGATTTGGCATATGAATAAGCGTGTGAACAGTAATCTAGAACTAAAACGGAACTAGAACAGAACTAAAACAGAACTAGAACTGAACTAGAACTGAACTAGAAATGAACTAGAACTGAACTAGAATTGAATTAGAACTGAACTAGAATTTAAGTAGAACTGAACTTGAACTGAACTTGAACTGAACTTGAACTGAACTTGAACTGAACTTGAACTGAACTTGAACTGAACTTGAACTGAACTAGAACTGAACTTGAACTGAACTAGATTTGAACTAGAACTGAACTAGAATTTAAGTAGAACTGAACTTGAACTGAACTTGAACTGAACTTGAACTGAACTTGAACTGAACTAGAACTGAACTAGAACTGAACTATAATTGAAGTAAAACTGATCTAGAACTGAACTAGAACTGAACTAGAACTGAATTAAAACTGAACTTCAACTGAACTAGAACTGAATTAGAACTGAACTAGAACTGAATTAAAACTGAACTTCAACTGAACTAGAACTGAATTAGAACTGAACTAGAACTGAACTGAACATGAACTGAACTTGAACTGAACTAGAACTGAACTAGAACTGAACTAGAATTGAATTAGAACTGAACTAGAACTGAAATAGAACTGAACATGAACTGAACTTGAACTGAACTAGAACTGAACTAGAATTGAAGTAGAACTGAACTTGAACAGAAGTAAAACTGATCTAGAACTGAACTAGAACTGAATTAAAACTGAACTTCAACTGAACTAGAACTGAATTAGAACTGAACTAGAACTGAACTAGAACTGAACTAGAACTGAACATGAACTGAACTTGAACTGAACTAGAACTGAACTAGAATTGAACTAGAACTGAACTAGAACAGAAGTAAAACTGATCTAGAACTGAACTAGAATTGAATTAAAATTGAACTAGAACTGAACTAGAACTGAATTAAAACTGAACTTCAACTGAACTAGAACTGAGCAAGAATTTTTATTGTAAAATTATTTTTTTCGTAATAAATCGCTTTTTTTTAGATAATTTTATTTATATTTATTTTTGTTTTGTCGATTAAATACGAAAAACTTATTCATTTTGATAATTATTTTTATTTCCTCTATTTCCGTTAAGAATTTATTTATTAAATGTTTCTTTCTATTTTTGTTGTTGCAAAATTGCCTTTTGTTTAATGTTGTAAACAAAAAAAATGTAAATTTTAATTAAAAATTATTCATTATTTATTTGTTAAAGTTTTTTTTTGCATTTTTATGTGAATTTTTCAAATTAAATAAAACTTTTGAGTGGATTTCATTCATTTTATTAAAATCCACAATTTCCAGCATTTTATTTATGGAAAAGGGTGAAAATACGGAAATAATCAAAATGTATTTAATGAATGAATAAATTTATTTTTGATTTATATTTTTATTTTTATTTTTTTTAATACACCCTCCACCACCAAAAGTGGTGAAGAGGGTATATTAACTTTGTCATTCCGTCTGTAACGCTAAGAAGGAATCATCAGAGACATCAAATGTACATACATTCTTGCATCAAATCAAAATCTTAGTCGGTTTAGCTATGTCCGTCTGTGCGTCTGACTTTCAGTCAGTCCGTTTGTCTGTACTTTTGTCTCTTTGTCTGTCTGTTGCTGGCACGCTCACATTCACAATAATTGACAGAGCTCAATAAAATTTGGCCAAAGTAATGATATAGACCTGAGAAATATCTTGCTTAATACCAGCAAAATCGGTTCAGTATTTTAATAGATATAGAACTCTATCTGAGGCAACTTGAAAGTTCAAGCGAAAAACTTTCCAAAAAAATATCAAAATCGGTTCAGTAAAAAAAACACTTACAGCCAAAAATATAACCAATTTTATGACTCATTAAATGTTCCTTTTATAAGTGTATTTGAAAATGTGTATATACGAATCATAAGGTATTTACTTCACAAGCATTTGTGGTAAAGTGTATTCAAGATTCGGCATAGCCAAATATTGTATTCTTATTTGTTGTTGTAAAGCTTCATTAGTTGTTAATTATTGACTTTTACAAATAAAAATGCAATGGCGCATAACAAATAAAGGAGGAAATTGAAATCAAAATAATAATTATTAAATAAATTAAAGATCTATAAATAATGACTTTTTAGGAAAATTTTTCAATAAATTATGTGTAATTTATTTATTAGTGATTTTAAGCTTAAATTAATATTTTTTATTTTTTTTTTTATTTTATCTAATAAATTCTTGAATTTAGGTTCTTTTTTTTATTTCATATTATTTTTAAGCAATATATGTCAATATTTTATGAGACCATTTTTTAACCATTAGATGGAGCAATAAAAATAATAATCACATTAAAAACGTTAAGAAAAACATTTAAAACATGTTAAAAGACAACTTCTGACTCCATCTAGAGTCTCCAGATTAAAATCCAATTCAAATTCTCTCAGTAGACATAAAATGTGGCATAAAAATACGACAAAAACTAATTTCGAAAATTGAAAACATTTAAAGACATAAACAAAATTTTCAGCGTCATTAATATGAGGAAAAAAATAGCAGCAAAAAATATTAATATAATGAACACTGTTTCCCTCTGCAAATCACTACAAGAAGCTTATTTTTCTTTACCAAAATAATTTTTTGAAACAGTGTTCCCTCGACGATTTGCTAAGACCCAAAGACAACAAGATAAATAAACGCTAAAATGAAAAAAAAACTCATTAAACCTTAAATGTCAAATGAATGAATTTAACTACCGTACAGACATAAATTCTTAATAAATGTATTAAATGCTTAAATAAATGCTAACAAAATTAATATTTCAAAAGAGGCAAAAAAGCGATAATGGAGAACACCAAAAACAAACATTTAAAAGCGTCTTCATAAATATTAATTTGGCACCATTGATTTCTTATGCAAATTTCGTTGATTTTATTGTAACAAATTTTTTTTCCGCAAAAAGAATGAGACAAACGAGATAAAATACTTTAATCCGCAAAACTAATATACAAACAGAGACATGATGAACAGAAAAAGGGGAAAATTTAGTTTTATTTTAATATAAGAAGAAAAAGTCTTATTACATAAATATTCTAAGTCATCATTGAGGGTCAGTTTACAGTCTTTTCTTTTAACTATAACTATAGTTTTGATTCAAATTCGAATTCTATTTTCTAGTTCAGTTCTTCTTCAGTTCTAGTTCAGTTCAAGTTCAGTTCTAGTTTAGTTCTAGTTCGGTTTTTGTTCAGTTCTAGTTCGGTTCTAGTTCAGTTCTGGTTTAATTCTAGTTAAGTTCTTCTTCAGTTCTAGTTCAGTTCAAGTTCAGTTCTAGTTCAGTTCTAGTTCAGTTCTAAAGCAGTTCTAGTTTAGTTCTAGTTCAGTTTCTGATCTGTTCTAGTTCAGTTGTTGTTCAGTTCTAGTTCAGTTCAAGTTCAGTTCTAGTTCAGTTCAATTTAGTTCTAGTTCAGTTGTTGTTCAGTTCTAGTTCGATTCTAGTTCAGTTCTGGTTTAGTTCTAGTTCAGTTCTTCTTCAGTTCTTCTTCAGTTCTTCTTCAGTTCTAGTTCAGTTCAAGTTCAGTTCAAGTTCAGTTCTAGTTCAGTTCTGCTTCAGTTCTAGTTTAGTTCTAGTTCAGTTCTAGTTCAGTTCTAATGCAGTTTTTCTTCAGTTCTAATTTAGTTCTAGTTCAGTTGTTGTTCAGTTCTTGTTCAGTTCTTGTTCACTTCTAGTTCAGTTCTTGTTCAGTTTTAGTTCAGTTCTAGTACATTTATTTTTCATCTTTATGTTCAGTCTCTTAAAGATTTTTGTCTTAACTTTTCCCTTTGGACTTAAAGGCGAATTTCAATCTTTAAAACGTATATTTATCCTTTTCCCTATATTTACTCTCCACTGATGTAAAATTAATATTTTACACGCAAGACCAGATAAAGATTACATACTTTATTGAGAAAAAAAGATGTAAATAAAGAAAATATCAAATAAAGTAAAACTTACCACAAATATTCCTCCAGTTTTTTAATAGAGATTTTTTCTTCTTTATTTATTTTCCCGAAAAAAAAGGAATGAACAGCAGTAATTTGCGATTTAATTTATTTCATATTTCATCAGAAAAACCAGCCGAGAACGAATGTTTGTAATAAAAAATCAGAGAGTTGTTTTAAAATTTCCACTACAATGACTGAAATGGCAATTAAAACTGTAAAAAGGACGAAGAGAAAAAAGAAACACAAAAAGAGAGAAATGATAATAAAGGATGTATGTTAATTAAGCCAAGGAAATTGATATAAAAAATAAATGTTAATAAAAAGTATGATTAAAATAATGACAAACGATATGATGTGGTGATTTAAGAGGAGATTTCTGTTAAGGATCAAGGATTTAAATTATTATTATTATTTTTTTTTTGGGTTGAGACAATTTTTGTAAGAATTAAGGTAATTTGAAATGAATGCCAAATGTTTGTATTTATACTCTTCGCCATCGATGGTGGTTGGGGTATTATGGGTTTGTGCTGATGTCTGTAACATGCAGAAAAAAATAGTGAGAGAATCACTTTCCGCGTCGATTTCTTAAATATCGCGATGTAATTTGATATATATTATTTTAGCTCAAGAACAAAGCCTTTTGAAATTGATCATATTCGGTCCAATGTTTCAGGTACCTCCCATACAAATGTTCTTACTGGATTGGGGTTTTAAAGTCATAAAAGTCCTAAATAGAAATTAATTTAAAAATTTGGCACGTGTAAGTTTTACACTATTCTTAAGCGATGAACCAAAATATGCGAGGATCGTATAATAATTTCTTGTAGCTCCAATTTAATCCCCCCTCAAGAGATATTCAATTTAAAACGCATAAATTAAACATGTATCACAATGAATAAATCAGAAAATTAAATGATACGATGGTCGTTCATTATTTCTTGACCACCACTTTTCTCGACGATGTGGAGTAGAGAATTAGATATTCTAACTTGTTCTATTATTGCAATTATTTGAATTGAAAACAGTTTAGAAATTATAGTCGAACAAGCTCAACTTTTTAACACCCTACACAACCTTGATGGTTACAAGCTACTAAAATACTTAACAGTACACTATATTATATTGTTACTTACATCCATGTAGAAATTTTTACGTTCTAAAACGATTTTTTCTATAGTCGTTACATGGGAGACCAACCGTTGCAAAAATTCAAATATCGATTTTTGCTTATAATTGTCTTCACTGGAACAACTCTTGTTACAATACCAGCGTATATGCAAGCTGTTCAAAGCACGTATGAGTTATAATGGACCAATCATCATATAATAATCCGGGAGGCATCATCCTTGGCCCAAAAATAATAAAACATTTCAAAATTTATTACAATATCTTTTAAACTGCGGCCAGCATTTTGTTCGCAATGATTTCATGAACAGGCAGACCGACAGACGGACGGTCATCGTTAAATTGTCTCAGTCGGTGATCCTAAATCGAACGGTATATTTAAAAGTGATGGTTGCACAACATTTTCTGCTCGTTATTATTTTTTGCCTAAACGCATAATACCCCAACCACCTATGGTTGATGTAGGGTATATAAACGTCATTTTATTTTACAAATAATTAAAAAGTGCAACATTGTATCTTTTCTTGAGATCTCAAAGAACTGTATTTTTCAATTCTTATATTATTTAAATCAATTTTTTTTTTCTTTTGCAAATTTATCAACCCAGACAAGATTTATAGAATTCGCTTTGAACCCACACACCAAATTTTACGTTCGTTTCTTAAGGCAGGTGACGATAATTTATGACTAAAAAAGACAAATTTTCATTTTGATTTATTATCAAGAAATAAATGCAAAAAATAAATCAAAGAAATTTAATACATATTAATTTATTTAATTTCTGATAATTAAAATTAAATTCTGTATTCAATTCATTTTATAAAATATTTACATTTCGTTATATTTTTGTAGAACTTTTATGTGAAATTATAAAACCTGACAATCGCAATTAGATGCCTTATTATTTTAGCTTTTAACTAAAAGTTTAATTGCCAAAATCCATCATTTGCTTCAAAAGTTATAAGAAATTTTGTAAATTAAGTCAAAAATTAATATTAATCATACGCAAGGGTTTCCTGTGATGGTAATTCCTATTTGCATTTAATTCCTGTTCCTTATCAAATATTTAAATAATGAACATTTATTATTCTGTAAAGTTATTAGCGAATAGGCAATAATGGAAATTTCAAAAAAAAAACTAAAATTAACAAAAATTACTGGCTTAAGATCATGAAATTAGATTTTAGTATCAAAGCCTAATTTTCTGACAACAGCAGAATTAAGCTTTATAATTTTTGGTACTAAAAATTTAG
Organism: Cochliomyia hominivorax; assembly: GCA_004302925.2. Taxonomy (NCBI): domain Eukaryota; kingdom Metazoa; phylum Arthropoda; class Insecta; order Diptera; family Calliphoridae; genus Cochliomyia; species Cochliomyia hominivorax. The sequence continues at coordinate 97,027,300 of PYHX02000158.1, read as the reverse complement.
TTCTAAAAAAATAAAAAAAAAATTAAAAAAAATAATAATTTGTTTTATGAAATATTTAATTGAGAATTTTGAAAAAAAGTTATTTTATCGCAGAGTTTTCATTGTTCGATTAGATTTATATTTTCCAATTCGAATTGAAATTTTTAAAATGCTTAAATTTATATTAAGAAATTTCGAATTTGTTGGTATTATTCTTGTATGATTTTTTTAATTTGTTTAATTTAATGCCCTTCCATTAATTACACCCCCTCTTTTTATTATATCGCTTCACATTTTAAACCTGGTTATATTTGCTTACTTATATTAACAAAATCTTGAAAATTTATATTTCAATTGGGAAATCTGAAATTTCATGAACTTTTTCTGATATTTAGGCTTTTGGCTTTACCTCGATTTGTTAATAATAAGATAGATTATGGTTCCAGCTTTCATTTGAGCTCTTTTTATTTTCAATCGTTTTATTTTGCTGCAAGATTTTAACGATATTTTAAAAATAGTGTATAATTAATATTAATCATACGCACTGTTTGACAATAAATAAAAATTCATGAAAACAGATACATGAACAAAAAGATATTAAGTTAAACTTTTGTTTGATCTTTAATTAGTTGATGAATCATTTGAAAATAGCAGAATTCAATTTAATGAATTTTGAAACTAAAAATTTTGAAAAGAAAATTTTTTAATTATAAATTTTTATTATTTTTTTTTTTTCAAATTTTTTTGTAAATAAGAAAATGTGTAGAATTCTTCATAACCGTCGAAATAATTTTCAGCTTAAACTCTAGTATTAAACTAAAATTTCAAAACCTCTTTTAATTTTTAAAATCTAAAGCATTTTTATCAATTATCGCTTTATTTATTTATTTATTTATTTATTTATTTATTTATTTATTTATTTATTTATTTATTTATTTTTTAATTAATATTTTCAATTTTATTTTAATTTAATTTTTTTCTTTTAGTTAAAATTCTTAGCTTCCATTTGTGCCCATTTTCTTTAAAATCACTTAAATTTTCAGTAAGATTTTCTGATATTTATAAAATTAGTTCAGAATTTATATTAATCATACGTGACGAATAACAATAATTTAATTTCATGAAAATTCAAAAACTTATAAAATAATTTCTTATAAAATGTTTAGTTCACATTTTTACTTTAAAAAAATTTGAATTTTTTAAACAACAAAATTTAAATTTGTGAATCTTGAAAAAAATTTCAAAGTTTGAATTAAAAAAAATATTTTACTTAATTTCAAATATAATTACCAATACAGTCTTAAATGGAACGAAATATAAAAAAAGTTGAGGTATTATATAATACTCATATAAAAAATTAAGATTTTATGTTCAAGAAGTTATATATTCTACAAGAAATATAATTGTTTGAAGGAAAATCTTCAACTGCCGTGTGTTTTTGTAAAATTGAAAACTTTAATTGTGATTATAATTAATTTTATTTAAATAGATGTAACACTAAGCTTTCATTAAAGTCCTTTCTCCTTCAAATCAGTTTTTATTTTCTTAAGATTTTTTATGAATTTTGAAAATAGTACAAAATTAATATTAATCATACGCACCAGGTCAATATAATATGAAAATATAGAAAATCCACATTTATAAAAATAATTCAAAAACTTTGCAATTAAAATCAATTAAAATAAAAAGCATTTAATCTAATAATGAGTTAAGAATTAAAGGAATTTAGGCGTTAGAGAGACATATTTTGAATCTCTAAGGACTTTCTTAAATGTAATACACATATTTTGTTTTTATTTTCAAATTTTTGCAAAAATAACATAAATTTATTTCTTTCATAAGTCACCTATCTTTTCCCACTTTAATAATTTCTGCTCTTTTCACCATCTCAAGGTTAAAACTTTTGTAAATTACCCTTCTTGAACATAAACTTTTCTAATTATTAAACTTTTTCCTTTCAGATTTTTCTTATTTTTTGAAACGGTTTTTGTTACTTATTAACTTTTTTCTATTTACGAAGAAAAAAATTATTAAGAACTTTTAATTAATTGATAAATTTCAATATTTTGTTTAACTTTTTCATACCTTAAAATATTTTAATTAAAAAAAGCATGGAATTTATTAATATAAAAAATGAAAAAGACCCTATAAAACCTTTAAAATAACGCAAATTTTTTATTAACTAAATACTTCTCATGTAATTAAAAATAATAATAGATCTTAAAACAATAATAAGGAGTTATATAGTTAAAAAACTCTCTTCAATATCATTAGACTTAAAAAATAATAATTTTTCTTATTTCATCAGGTTTATGAGAACTGCATTTTGAAAGCAATAATGAGGTTAAAATTTCTATTTCAGTTTTGGAATCCTGCAGGTCTTAGCTTAAATCTGAGCTATTAACGTGCAAAATATCGAAAGAACTTTAAAAGTTATAATCAAAATTGTATATGTACTAACGAATTAATATTAATCATACGCTCAGTATTATGATAATAATATAATAATTTTTCCGCATACATTAATTATTTGTTAAATTAATTTTACTTGCAAATAATTACATAAAGTTAGTGTTTAATTAAACATCTTGCAAACATCTGAAATGCACAGTGGGTCAATATATAAGATACATAATTTATTTATTTTTTTTTAATTTTCATTATTTTTTGTATAACAAGTTTGCAATTTTGATATGCTATTTTCAAGTTTATTTTCGTGGCACTCAAAGTGATTCGCCATATCAGTGATTCAAATATCCAACATATTTCCGTAGTTATGGGCCAAAATATAAATCAACTACAGAATTAATATTAATCATACGCCATGTATTTGAAAAAATTAAAAAGTTGCTACAATCAGGTTTTCGGTTTTATAAAACTTATTTTTATGCAAAACAACATTATTATCTCCGAAGTATTTTTTAAATACTAAATACACGGAAAAAAACTCTCAATATATTTTATTGTTAAAAAAAATCTATATTCGCTACTTTTTTGGAGTCATGGTTTTCATTTGCCGTCTCGATTACCCAAATTGTAAAACAGTTACGAAATTGATATCAATCATACGTCTAATGTTCCGAAAAACTTAAAGCACTGCCGAATAATAGCGTTAATATCAAGGTCTTTTACATACTAGCTGTAGGGCACCATAAAGCACAGCTGACCTGGGGGAAGCTAGCGAACTAATATAAATAAATTTGTTATACATTTCATAACTAAAGTAATAAAAATTCTCTCTAAAAATAAAAACAGAAATTTATTTTAAACTTGAGATATGTGGTTCACAGTGGGCCCATATGACTTGCGAATAAAACACAGAAGTAAAATTATTGAACATTTCACAAATGTTTATGGAAATTGTATGTCGTAGTTTATTTCTTTCAGACTTTAATCATGAAAGTAAATATAACCTTTCGTCATAATCCCAAGTTTTTAACCATAACTGTATATCACTATTTCTAAAGGTTTAGTAGATTCGAAATGATACTACTTACTCTTTCGTGTACAGCTATTATTACAGGAGAGGTTTAATATACAGAAATACGTTAGATATTTAATAGAGCAGTTCATGAAGATACGAAAATGCAAGCGCTAAAAAAATTATTACCTTTGAATATAATTGAATATATATCCGAGTCCATTTAAATTTCTTTTTAATTGTATGTCTTCTTAGAGAATTTATTACCACAGGTCTTGGCTTTCATTTCCCATTAGAATTTTTTAAATATCTTTTCTACAATAAAAATAGTGACAGTAAAACTAAAATTAGTATCGTATTAATATTAATCATACGCCTCATGTTAGAAATTTTTTTAAAATTAATTTTTTACAGAAAACTCAATAAAATTCATAATTATGATTAGTAAAGTCGAATCAGAAATATTTAAGGATTTAACAAAAACTCTTATATCTAAAATATCAACTTTCTTTACTTTAAAAAAAAGGTTTAAAAAAGATCCTTGAAATCTCTTAATTTCCTTATTTTTTAATAACGATTTCCTCAGTAATTTTTATTTATTTCTTAAGAATTTAAATAAAGTTTTATAACTTATTTTTCATTTCTCTCTCTCTCTTTCTCTTTCTTTTTCACTTCTTCCTTTTTATTTGAAAATGAAAGAAAATCCTTCAAATACAAAAATAATTCTTTGCCACTTTTTTGTCGTCTTCTACTTCTTTTGCTGGCGTTGTGATTCCGCTTCATAGCATTTAAACAACAACAGCTCTTTGGAGTTTAATTTCTTATATAATTATAATTTAATGAAATTATGACAGCAAAAGAAGAAGAAGAAGAAGAAAAAAAACAACGCTAAAAAATTCTTTGAAATATTATAAGAATTTTTTCTCTATTTTGCTTCAATAAATTACTTTTTGTTGTTGTATTAACTTTATTTTCTCTCTTATATTTTTTTTTATAAATATTTTAAGCTTATTTTATTGTATTTAATTAAAAAATTTACTCTAAAGTCATTTTTCCAGCTAAAATGGCCTTTTTTGGTTTACCTCCTAAAAGGTCATAAACTTTACAAAAATTTTCTTCTTTGGTTTCCTTTGATTTTCTCTTGTGATAATTATTATTTAATAGATTTTTCTCTCCTTTCCTTTGAGGTTTAAAATATATATTTTTTTAATTAAATAATTGTTTTGAAGAAAATTTATTAAGCTTAAAAGCTTTTGAAAAGAAATAAATTTTTATAATACAAAAAATGGGGGAGCAAGAAAGGGAAATAATAAAAAATAAAATTTAGAGTTTGAAAGGGATTTTGAAAAAGATTTATATTAAAATGTAGATAAAAAGGGTCATATTGTGTCATTAAATTATTTATTTAATGATAAAGTTTGTTTTACTATTTTTTTACATATTTTTATTTTTGAATTTCAAGAAGATTAAGAATTTCACAAGACTAAATAAATCCCTGAAATTTTTTCTACTGCTGCAAAAAGCCTAAAGTCTTAGCTTTTATTTCAGTCTCAAAAACTTAATAACAAATCACAGGTTTGAAAGTTATAACTAAAATTCCATAAAAAGTTATGAATTAATATTAATTATACGTTTAGGTGCACAAAATATTTATGCTTTAAAATATTTTACTTTCAACGTGTAAAATGTTAAAATAATTTTAAGGGTCTATAATATAGTTCACACTCTAATGGCTATGGCTCCACCACCAGTGAACGGGTAGATTGAAGGGTTTAACAGGTCGAAAGGTCCGATGTTGACACAATTGTTTTTCCTGGGAAAGAAATACTTTGGGATAATGTAATAGGTCTATTGGGACAAAGTACATCCCAGTGTTATGTACTTTGGTCCAGAAAAAGAAGGTAGCCATTCCATCTATAAGATGACAGCAATGAATGTAAAGAGATTATGAGAGGCAGATGATGGTGCAGAAAAATAATCAGGATTACTTAAATAACAAAAGGGACTACGTGCTGTTGAAGCAATTTGATTTCACGGCTCATAGAATATCTAAGGTACGGAGAAATTATTGTTATTCGATTGAAAATATGGACTGTGTTGATGACGCGAAACGTCATGCTGGTAGTAGGAGAACAATATAAATAAAATTAAAAAAGACTATTTATTATTATTAATCATACGTTCTGTAGTTCAAAAATTTTAAAATGTTTTAAAAAGTATAATTCATGAAGGATTAAAATAATTTTCAAAATTATTTAAAGTCCCTCAAATTCAATTATATTTAACGATTAAAGAAAACGAAAAGAATTTTTTTTTTAATTTTAAAGCCAGAAATTTTAATATGGAATTATGCTTTATAAATATTAAAAATCTTATGGTCTTAGTTTTTATCTGGACATTTAAATTTCATAATCAGAACAAAAATCAAGAAATTGTGATAGAATTTGATAAAATTTATTTGAACTAATATCAATCATACGTTATACAACAAACTTTAAATAGCATAAATTAAGGGCGATTGAAGTAATTTTGGTACTAAATCGGAGATATAAAAAGCAGTTAATATATTTAATAGTTAAAATTAATAAAACTAATGTATGTTATTAATTTTATGTCATCTTCTTAATATTTTTATTATGTAAATATATTTGTAAATGCCAGATATTGTTCAAATTTTTGTCCTTCAAACTAAATCACAATTTTTAGTTTTAAATAAATAATAAAATACGATTGTGTTTTGGTTACAAATAGAAGTGCAATAAAAGCTTTAATTTAAGTTCATATTTAAAATAAATAAGTATAATTTTTTCATATTTTAAGCAAATAAAAGTCTTTGAAATTTTATACAAAAATTTCACAAGACATTTTCTGAAAGTTTTTAGAAGAATTTGATTTGAGTATTAATTATAATTGAGATATTGTTTTAAATACCTGTTCAAAATACCTTAACTCTACATAAGAGTTTCAACAATTTCTCAAAATTATTTTAATTGTAATGAATTATTATTAATCATACGTTTCATAATACCGAAAATTTCACATGGCTTTGGAAGACATAAACATGGGAGGATTAAAATATTTTTAGAATCAATATGAAGTAAAAGAAAAACGCTACTTAAATCTAATATAAAAAGATAAATAACCAAAGTAGTGAAATAAAAATTTTCAAAACTTTATGAAGTTTCTTTCCGAAAATTTTCAAATAAATTTGATATGGATATGATTGTCGGATACTATTCTAAATCTTAGCTTTCATTTTAGTTCAGAAAACCTAAACTATAATTAAGGATTTTAACGATTTTGTCAACATCCCATAATTGTAAGCCATAAAAATTAATTATACGTTTAAGTAAACTGCAAAGCTCTAAACGATATGGGATGATTAAAACAATTTTGAACGGCATGTTTGAACTGAAATGGAAATGCAAGAAAAGCTTTTTTTCTAATTAATATGTAATATAAACAGATCTAAAATTTTTAATAATAAGTAAAAGTTTTCAAAATTTCAAACGTTAACTTTAAAGGGCTTCTACCGAAAAGTTTCAAAGGAATTTGATTAGAGTTTAATTGCCAATTGTTTAATCTGATCTTCATTTTAGTTGAAAATACTGTCGCTTAACTTAGGCAAATAGTAAAGAATTAATATCAATCATACGTTTAGGTGAACTACGAACTTTAAATAACTCTTGGTAAGCTTAAATATGGGTCTAATAAAATAATTTTTATATCATATGGAAGAGTTCGAAAAGTACTAATAGAATTTTGGAAAAGTTGGAAGCTAATTAAATCAAATAAAAAATGTCTAAACTTTAAAAATAAATTTCAAAAAGATCTTTCTAAAAAATATTAAAGAAATTTAACTTAAAATTTAGCACCAGATATTGTCTTAAATTTTAACTATCGTGTGCATTTTTAATAAACTTAATTAATTTAATAGTTCCAAAAATTTTAAGAAAATACTTTTTAAAGTAATGAATTAATATCAATCATACGTCACCCTTTCACAAAAACTAAAACTTTAAAATTTAAACTGTTTCCTTACGAAGTGCATAATTTTTTTGAAAGCAATTAAATCTAAAGCAAAATATTTATTAACCATCAAATTAATTCCCTGAAAAATTACTACTAATTGCTGGTTTTTAGCTTTCAACTTTATTTAAAAATTGATTTTTTTAAAAACCTTGTCTTCTATTCAATTTTCTACAGCAACTTTTGAGGTTAAATCCTATTTTTCACAATCTTGAAACCATTATTAAGCAATTATGCACTTAAAATAATTAAAAAACGCCACTTTCGGTTAAGAGAGCCTGAAACTTGTTATTTAATTTCATATAACAACTTAAAAGGAAAAATATAATAAATTAAGCAAAAAACTTTGAAATAAAACAAAAAAAAAGAGAAGAAGCAACAATAAGTTTTTAACGCCTCTATTTTATGGCAGAATATATGCAACTGAAGACAAACCTTTATGGAAAAAAATGGTTATATAAAAGTGATGGCTGTTAAACCTTATTGTTTTTGTTCTATATGAATATGAAACGGAAATTATAAATTGAGGTGTGTTTACTTAGTAACGCTCAAAGCAAAACTACTTCCGGTTTTGTAACTGCAACGAAACGAATACCGACCATAAAATAAGGGGGAGCCCATATTCATGATATATAACACTGACTAAAGCTTAATTGTTCAATAAACTATTTGTTTAAATTACTATTGCAACTTTGAGGGCTTTCACCATGTTTGTCTGTATGTATGTTACATGTCTAGTGTTGTAAAATAATCTATTAATTTTTGTCTGGTGAATGGTAGTTAAAGACCCAACAATTTCTTCAGTTTAATTATAGCAGTTTTTTTAATAAAAAATTTTTTCTAGAGGCTGTTATTATGACTGTAATACTTGCAACATGTTAATAACATAATTATGAGTTGAGTTTTTAAAAAGGCAATTAATTTAGATTTAACAGAAAAAGGGAATAGGAAATCATATTCTTTTTTTTTGTAGACTTTTAAATACTCAAAATAAGGTTCTTTATAGTGTTTTAGGTTTATTTTATGACTTCTGATTTGCTTTGATTTTTTAAGCTTTCATTTGGCATCACAATTATTTTATTCCTATGAAAATTGTGTCTTTAATATGATTTTAATTTTGTATTACCGAAGGCGTATGATTAATATTAATTCAGTTGTTAATGTAATCTTTTAGTTGTAGTTTCTGGAAGTTTAGCGATTCTTAAAAACTCATATTTTGGCAGATTTTTAAGTAGCCCAAATAAGGTCCTTCATAACATTTTTGGATTCTTTCATAACACCAGATTTGCTTGGGCTCAATACCTTTTATTTAATATTAAAATTATTTTCATTTCTCTAAAATTGTGGCTCTAATAGCATTTTGAATATTTTTATTAATTAAGGCGTATGATTAATATTAATTCTGCCCTAAATATAATTTTTCAGCTATAAGACCTAAACATTTCGAGATATTTAAAATATTTAAATTGTTAAATATTTTTGATATTTATTTTAGTACTATTTGAGTAATGAACGATTTAATTTCTACCTCCAAAAATTAGTGCATTTCCTTAAAAAAATTGTTAGAGCCCACTGTGCCATTCAAAATTTATACAAAAATAATATTTTATTATTATTTATATAAAGTTTCTGTTTAAGTCATAAAATATAATTTCTTTCTACTTTTAATTTCAAGTCACGCATAGTCCCACTGTATCATCTAATGTCCACTAAAACGTACATATATATACTCTTCTAATAGTCCTATCGCTAGCCATTAAATTTATCTTAAACGGCTTAAAATTCCTGATTTTACAACCATTTTAATATATAAGAAACTCTGGACGTATGATTGATATTAATTCAGCACTTAATTTGCAAAAATTACAATAACCTTGGACTTAGATCATATATTTGAATAATCGATAACGCAAATGAAAACTAAGATATTGGGAAGTTATAGAAAGAAGGAAAGAAATGAAATATTTATAAAATTATGAACAAAAAATAACTCTAAAATGAAAATTTATTTTAAAAAAGTAAATAATTCCAAAATTTAATTTTCTTCAAAATTTGTTAAAAAGATAGAAAATGATACCTATGCATTAAGTAATATTCTAAGTCATGTTTCTGACTTTTCCTTTCAAATTAAAATTTGTTAATAATTAAAATATTAATTTTATTGCGAGTCCTGCATAGGCCCACTGTCATATTTAAGGTCAACTTTGACACCACATATACTTTTTTTAAAGTCCTTTCGCTAGTCATCTAATTTGTTCTAATCTGCTGAAAATTGTGGATTTTACAGCTTTTTTAGTAGAAAAGCAACTCTAGACGTATGATTGATATTAATTTCGAACTATATTTACGAAAATGGTCATAACTTGAGAAAGTGATAAGATATTTAAACGATTTTAAATGCATGGGAAAGCCAACTGCTTTTACCCCAGGGCGTATAATTTATATTAATTATGTGAAATTTTTAAGAAATTGTTTAAAATTCGGTCAGGCTGTGTGAGATTTTAGTTTTGGATGAATTTTCTAAGAACCACGTTTAGTAATCAGGTGACTGGTATGCTGTAGCATGTTCTAGAATGATGGGCTGGCATTTGTCATTGCTAGAAACAATGTCCTCCTTGATTGTCTGTGTAGTGGTGGGGAAACTTGCTAATCGTTGATCCCTACTTTGCTTCCGACTGCACTTTCTATTCCCTTCATTCGTTATTCTTTCCAGCAGAAGAGTAGATTTCTTGGATAGTTTCTATTGTCCTTTTATCCTCTACCAAAATTCAAACCCAGAATGCTCAAGTTATTGATAAACCCTTAAGACCATTTCACCATGCCGCCGCATGAAAATTTTCATTTTACAAAAATTTTAATTTTTACTACACAAATAATTTTATTCAGTTTTCATATCTTTCAAAGTTTTGAGCGGTGCTCTGACCATAGCATCTTAATCATAGTAAGATTAACTTATAAAATGTAAATCTTTCGGTTGCGAATGATTTGGGCTTCATGAATTATTGATTTTAGTGTAGAACAATTGTTATTGCTTTAATTTACTTTCGTAAGAAATTTTCAAAACAAAAGTTGCTTCTGGAATCATTTAGACATAGATAATTGCTTAAAATAACTCATAATTAATATCAATCATACGCTCCTATGAATAAAACTCTGTTTCCATTGAAAACCTAATGGTTTTAGAAGAAAAGTGTTTGGAATACGTGTAAATTATTAAGGTTATAAGCTTTAACTCTATACACTTGAGGCAATAAATTATACTTCAATTTGATACTTATAGTAATTAATTATAACATTAATCATACGTTCTGGAGGCCATTTAATAATAATATTTTTTACTCTATACCAACATAACCGATGAAGAGGTTATGTTAGATTTGTCATTACGTGTGTAACTCTAAAAAGAAATCATCACAAATCCCATAATGTATATATATTTTTACATCAAATTAAAAATTTTATGTCGATTTAGCTACGTTCGCCTGTCAATCTGTTTGCATGTTTGTGTACCTGTTGTTGCCACGCTCACATCCACAACAATTGACAAAGCTTAATGAATAGTGTGCTGAGTATCTTTTATAGTCCTGAGAAGTTTCCCATTTACAATGGAATAAAATTGGTTTAGTATATCAAAAGATAAAGACCGATATCTGAGGCAAATTCTAAGTTCAGTAGAAAAAAAGTTATAGTCAAAAGAAAATGAAATAAACTAATTTTATGACTCATTACATGTTGCTGTGTTGTATATAAGAAAAACGTTTATTTTATGTATAAGTTTGTGAGTGTATGTCTGAATGTGTATGTAGGAAACATAACGTATTAACCTTATACTAAATTGCAGTGGAGGGTACTGAAGATTCGGCATAGCCGAATATAGCATTTTTACTTGTTCAATCATTAAAATTTTATTAAATGAAACATTAATTTTTCGATTAAAAAAAAAGGTGCAAAACAAAAAGAAAAGAAACAAATCAAACGTTTGACTAAACGCCACCCCCTTTGCCACAGTGATTGAAAATTATTTTATGTATAAAATGCCAACGAAAAGAGCAAAAAGACATTAAAGCTCATTGTCAAGGTCATAACATTGGCGTAGTGGTTGGTGGCGTTAACAGTGTCAGTGGGCAATAACCGTTACAAGGTTTTCGCCAACAAATTATATTTATTTTGGCACCAAATAAACACTCACACAAATAATTTTTCTCATTTTTTGTGTTGCTCATTAGTTAAAGGTAGAAAACACATACAAACAAACAAAGATTTTCCTTTTGATAAAAATTTATATTAAAAGAAATGTCATTCATTCCCTGCTCTACCTTTACGTTTTCTAATGACAAAAACAAAAAACTAACATCGAAATTTTGACCAACTGTTTGCCAACAATTTTTACGTCATTTTGTTTTCAGCAGATAGCAGAAAAGGCAGACAGGGAAGGCAGATATGCGATTTAGCTGGGGGTAATGAAATAAATGATTTTCTTCGTTTTTCTCATTATTTTCATTTTGTAAATGGTTTTTATTTATTTTCTTTGGGTGTCATTCCCTTCTGATTCCTTTCGTAGCCAAAATAGCAGCAGCAGCAACAGCAACAGCAATAGAAAATGTTTATTACAAATTATTTAGATTTTTTTCCTCCGTTTTGGCTCAACCCAAAGGAAAAAAAAATATTATAAAATAAGAAAATATCTGTAGAATGTGTGTTATGTATCGTATTGCTGTGTATTTTATTTTATTTTATATTATTTTTTCGTTTTTTATTTCTCTTTTAATTTAATTTGTTAATGTTGTAATAAATTTTATTCAATTTTTTTGCTGCTTATTTTTTTCTTGTGTAATAAATAACGAATATTTCAATATTGAAAGTAATAAAATTTATTGGTTTACAAAAACAAAAAAAAATAATTTAAAAAAGTGATCATAATTTAATTTGCAGAAAAATACTTTCTCTTACAAAATTTTAAAAGGAACTGGAGTAAAGAACTAAATCGGAAGCTAAACCAAAACATAACGAGAATCTTAGACAGGAAATAAATTAGAAACTGAACCAAAATATGAACTTGAAACTAAACTTGAACCCGAACTAGAATTTAGCTAGAATCTGAACTAAAATCTGAAACAAAATAAGAACCCGAATCTGAACATAAAATCTGACCATAAAACTGAACTCAACCCTGAACTTAAATCTGAACAAAAATCTTAACTAGAAGCAGAAATGAAATCTGAACTGGAATCTTAAATAAAACCTCAACTACAATCTGAAATTTAACCTGAACTGAAACACAAACATAAAACTTAACTGGTGTATAAACTGATAATCTGAAATATAATCTGAAAAAACATTTTACTTAAAATAGAATTAGAAACTAAACCGAAATCTGGACTACAGACTGGTTTAACATCTGAAAAAATAAAAAAATTAAAATAAGTAAAAGAAATGACCCACAATATGAGAAAAAAATTCAGATATATAATCTAAAGTTAAATCCGAACTAAAATCTGAGCAGTAATCTGAACTGAATATAAACTGCAGTCTGAACAAAAATTGGGATTTGAGCTAAAATCTAAATCAAAAGAGATGTTTAATCTGAACAGAACTGAATTCGAACTGAAATAAAACTGAACTAGAAATGAAATAAAACTGAACTGGAACTCATCTAGAATTTGAAATATAATCTGAAAAAGAATCTGAACTAAAATTTGAAATGAACTAAACTGAACTAGAACTGAACTGGAACTGAACTAGAACTGAACTGGAACTGAACTAGAATTGAACTGGAACTGAATTGGAACTGGAACTGAACTAAAACTGAACCAGAACTGAACTATATTTTAGCTTGCTAAAACTACCCCAATACTTAGAGTTTGGATTAGATAACAAGAATTCATTCAAAATTTTAATTCGCATACACCAAAGCGTATGATTAATATTAATTATTTAAAACATTCAAATAGTTGTTTGTAATGAATTGCAATCGGCGATTTAAATTCACTGCAGGAGTGAGTAGATTTGGTATAATCCCTCTGAGAGATATACCATCAGATTCTAAACCCGAGATTTTAGTTTTGGATAAATTTTTGGGAAACAAGATTTTTAACCTTAATTTTTTTCATAGAAAATACAAATTTTATTTTTAACTGTAGAAAAATTTAGACCTTGAAAGATATATTTTTCCCCGCCCTTACAATTTAAGTTTTAGGTCTTTTTTTTTTTTGGTTTTGTTTTCTTTCTATTAGCAAAATGTCTTATAGTAAATATTTTTATCATCTCTAAACTTTTTGTTTACTTTACTATTAACTTTTTTTGCTTGTATTTAGTTTACAAATACTTGTAATTTACTATACAAGTTTAGTTGCAAGTCGTAGTTACTTGTGTTATATTTACTTTGGACAATCAACATTGTTGACCACATTCTTTACATGGTCTTCAGAACCTGGTGTCGTTTCTTTCCTCAGCTGCTTTCTTATTTTTTTTTATAAGTTTTATTTATTTGTTTATTTATTTTGTGTTTCTCCACTTTTCCCTAGATGACCCTTAAGTCAATTTACAAGCCAAAAAAGCAAAAAACCTAAAGGGACAAAAAGTTTCCACTTTTTTTGTTGTAGAAAAAAAAGTAATTTTCTTAACATGATTTAAGTTACATTGAAGGTTTCTATTTATTTTTATTAGTTACATGTGGACATAAATATATTTACCTATGTCGGTGTCTACTTAGAATATATGAATGTGTGTGTTTAGGTAATTTTATTTATTAATTTAATTACCGAAATGAAAGTGAAAGGGAAGGAGTGAAATTGTTGTTTTATTTAGGAGACATAATGGGGCCTTCAATTAAACAATAAGGGACAAATTTATAGCAGAAGGAGAGGATGAATATAAATGGGGTTTTACCAGTTACACAGTTTTCTTTTTGGAGTTTTCCCCCAAAAACTAGGTTATCTTGTTGAGAACTGAATGATAATTTTATTGCGTGTTTAGTAAGTGAAATAAAAAAACAGAGAGAGAGAAAATAAAACAATAAACTTTTTCTTGGTAATAAACTGACAATGTTTTTATAATTGTGTTATATTAACAAAATAATTAATTACTGAGAATAAATCTAACAACAATAATTATTATTTATGATTCAAAGAAATATTGAAATAAATATTTGATTTTAGTATTTTATATTAAATTAATTAAATATTAATAATTATAATTAAATAAATAATATGATCCCAAATTAAAATAATATATTTCTTTATAAAGTCAATGAGTTATTGAAAATATATTGAATTTCCTGCTGGAGGCGTATGATTGTTATTAATTATTGAAATTTATATAAAATGTTTTATAACTCAACGAGTTATTGATTGATTTTAATAATTTTAATGCCAAATAAAAGACAATAACTTAGATTTAATAATGATATTGTGATGCTACTTTCTGATCGATTTCTGGAAGTGATACAAGGCATCACTACCCACTATTTTCGACATCACCTAGATTTCTTTCTCGGACTTCCGTGATTAAAAATCTGTGAATTACCTCTTTCAAGGGAAGCTTATTATTTATGTGCTATTCAATAATAGGGAATTTCAACAAGGATTTTTGTACTATATTTAGTTTCCAAGTAATACTAAAAGCCATAAAAAATGATTCATAAAAAGGGGATTTCAACAAAGAGTAGATGTGTCACAGATAAGTTACACTAAGATTATCATGTATTGAAGTTTCATTTGCATTACGTTCTATTATTTCAGATGCCGTGGGTTGCTATTGTGCCATTTACCACAATGCACATAATAGTTTTATGGACTAGAAATGCAGTCAGCCTCAGAGCAAACTATTAGAAATAGAGAGCGAATATTTATATGTCTTGATATGAATTTCGACCGGCGATTTAAAGCTCTAATTCACTGCAGGAATTAGTGGAATTGAAACAATCCCACTGAGAGATATACCCTTATATTCTAAACCAGGTAGCTCTCCCGTCGCTGTCTCTAAATGCACAGTTCTATCTGCCTTAATCTTCAGACTTTACCTCAGTAAAGGTGCCAGCGCATAAGTTAACCAAAAATCTGATATATTCCATGCAGAGATTCTTCTTGGGAATAGCCAGAAACTATATTTCAAAACGTGCGCTTTTTAATTTTATATCTTATCAAAATGTGTCTTCTTTTACTTTAAATTTTAACTAAGATATTCCAAATTTTTTCAATAAACTTCATGGCGTATGATTGATATAAATTATGACTTATTTTGGAAAATCGTTAATAATTTCTAAAATAGTTATTGGACTTTAATAGTTAATATGGCAAATGAAAGCCAACATTTACAGCTTTAATAGACTATTTCAGAATATTCGTTAAATAAAATCAGTACTCTAATAAATTTTATTATATACGTTTTATTATTTTTAATATAATTTTATTTTTTTCAATTTAATTTTGCTTTTCTTTCACATTTTTCTTAAAAAAAAAATAATTTATTATACATTCCAGTATATTTTTAGAGATTTACATGAGTCTTAAAAATATATTTTATTATCAAAAATTTTATATACATTTCTTTTTCTCTACCAAATTATATTTAGTCCTTTATGAAGACTCTTATGAAAGAAGAAAAAAATCATGCAAAACCCATATGTTACGTTTTTTATGAAAATAGTTTTTTTACATCACAAACTAAAAAACACATGTGCAGCATGAAAATAAAAAAAATAGGCACAATTCATATTTTTATGTCCTAGAAATAGAACATATACGCACACACACACACACTTGGATACAAAGTAAAATGAATGACAACAATTTTTATAAGTCATATGACCAGGACATTTAAACTTTGGCTGCTCTGCTTTTTTATGAATTATATTATTAGGCTGAATTTAGATTTAAAGTCCTTTGAATATAAATGTCAAATGCAGGAAATTTTAAGTATTTGTATTCTTTACTACTCTGGAAGTTCATTTAGTCTTGTGTGCGTTCGTCTGCCTTTTTGGCTGTTCGTGTGTCTGTCTATGCCATTCAATAACAAAATGACTGACATTGTATTTTACATTTACTGACAGCCAGGCGTTACAGCATAAAAATACCAAATAAAATACACTAGAAAAAATTTAACATGAAATCGACATTTACGTCTACTTAAAGAGGGTTTGAATAAAAAGGCATTTAAAAGGGAAATAAAAAGAAAATTTCGAATAAAGGGCATTAAGTTGCTAGATAAGGGTGAACTTTATTTGACTGCTAAATTTCAAGAAAATTGCTTTCATTATAAAAGAGTTATTAAAAATTATTAGGAAAGCCTGAGGTGCGTATGATTGATATTAAATATTTAGAGTTTTCTTCAAATGGCTATAGCTTTTTCAATTTTTAAGATATTTTTAAAGTTTAAAAGTGTAAATAAAGCAAACTTAATATACTTTTATCTGATCATAAACGAATCTCTATATTAGTATCCAAAATTTTGATTATTTTAATAATAATTAAAATTAAAATTTAAATATGAAATTAAAAATTAAAGGAAAGTGGAACTCAAACATTTTTAACATAATAAATCAGCAGAAAATAATGCGATTTAAATTGTGTTTAAATTTTACACCAATTAATTTTTTATTTTAAAGCAATTTTCTCAAAAGATCTAAGGTACGTATGATTAATATTGATAATTCAAGTTTTTGAAGGAAAAAAAAGCACTTAAATGTGGCACTAAACATTATGAATCAAACGAAATTTATGCAAATAAGCCTCTGCTAAATTTTAAACACATTTCATTAATTCTAAGTCAAATATTAAAAATTTTTCATAGCGTATGATTAATATTAATTATTTTATTTTTACTAAAATGTCCATAACTTCTTTAATTTCTAAGATAATTTAAAAATTTAAAAGCCTTCACAAAGCCAAGATTTTATTACTTTGCCTTGAAGTAAAATTAAATTCTGTTCTTGTTTCGGGAATTCTGATTCTGATCATTGAGAAATAAAATAATTTTTAAATAAATTTAAAGAAAAGGAATAAAGCTAATTTTGAACTTTAATATAAAAAATCATTAGTAAATAATGTCCCAAAACTATGTTTCAATTTTAAGTAAATGCCTTTCATATTCCAGGAGTTCTTAGCAAATTTCGTTAAAAGCCTGGGCAGCGTATGATTAATATTAATTATTTTTCATTTTCTTTTAAAAAGTATGTAATTTCCTAAAATCTTAAGATATTTTTAAGGTTTAAATAGCCGACAACAAAAGCTTAGACTTAAGGCCTTTGGCTAGATAGAAGGGAAATAAGCATATATATTCTTTTGTAACACTTTTCCAACTGCTCTACACATTATTTCAATATTTTTTTTTCTATCAGCCACCAACCAATAAATGCATTTCTACACTTCAATGGTTGTTTGGTCGAATAGTTTTGTTTGTTTTTCTCTGACTTTTTTCTCCTTTTTTATTATACAACTTTTATACGTTTCGGTTTTTTCCAAAAACAAACTTACATTCATTCTGTTTTAGAGTTCACTATTTAAAAACATGTAAATGTATGTTTGTTTTTCTACTCACTCTACTCTATAACCAGCATACAAATACATACAAAAATTTACTGGTATTTAAGAGTATTTACATGTACATGTGTGTGTGTGTTTTCGTATGTATGTGACTGTTTAAGTTTGTATTTGTATTTTAGTTTTTTTTTGTTGGTGTTTTTGAATAAGTAGCAGTAGTTTTAGCAGCGGCAATTGTATGTTAAGGCTATAAATGCCAAACATACGATTGCTTCTTGTTTATGAGTAAATATTGGCTAAAAGCCAAAAAGTATGCAATAGCATTTTTTCCAGCTTTGTCGTCTTTTGTTCCCTCTCCTTCTCACCCTCTATACACTTCTTCCTACAATACTGCTATTATTTTTTATTTAGTTCTATTGTTGGCTTCATTGATTCAAATGAAAATGTCTGTACGTTTTGGTTTGAATTGTTTGTTCAAAGTTTAAAGGAACAAACAAATGAAGCTTTTAATGCGTTTTTTATCTATGTATTATTATGTTTTTCTATATGTAATCCTGCCTTGAAAAAAATGTATGTTAGACAAGAGAAAAAAAATAATATTTTGAAATAGTTAAAATTAAAGTTGTTAAAAAAAAATTAAATACTTAAAAGGAAATTTTGATTTAAAAGAATCAGAGATAATTTATATGGTTTTTAGGTCAGCAAGAATATTTTATGAAAAGTTTTAAACTTAAATAAAAGGAACGACAAATTGGGAAAGAAATTTCAATAAAAAAGATATATACATTTTTAATTCAAATTGCATTTTTTCTTCTAGAATGAACCAACAATATCTGTTATTATTCAACAAAATAGACTTATGTGTAAGCTTTAATTCACCATCAAAATTTTAAACATAATTCAAAAATTTTAGGAGTTATGCCTATTTTCCTAAAAATACTCCACTATTAATATCAATCATACGCACAGATATTTACAAAGAAAAAATTACTATAATTTTCTCATATTTAAAGAAATATTTCTAAAAACTTTTAGACGCTAATTTCATTAAGAAAACCAACCATATTGATTATTTAAATTATTAAAACAAGATATTTAAAGTTATATAAAAATAAAAGAGATTTGAAAAGTATAATCGTAATATGAAATTTTAAATTCAAATTAAAATTTTTAATCTAAGAATCTATATAAAATAATATTTTTTATTCAGTCACATAGCTATAAGTTTAAGCTTTAATTTGCCATCAAAATTATAAAAACAGGTTGGCAAATGTAACAGATATAAATATTTTCCTTAAAATACTCCACAATAAATATCAATCATACGCTCTGATGTACCTGAACAAAATACTATAACTTTCACGTTTTAAAAGAATCTTTCCGAAATTTAAATATAATAACATACAGATTTCAAAATATTGGATCCCTTATTGATATTTAGATAACATAAGAGATATAAAAAAAGTAAAATGGTAATGAAAAATCCAAAAACAACCTAAAATGTTTTAATCAAGAATCTATATAAAATAACTTTTTTGAATTTATATTAATGGCTTTAAGTGTTCTTTTTTTTTATATTAATGTTATGTTTTATATTAATGGCAATTTACATTAATATAAAAACTATAAGTTAAAATTTTTAGATCTTAGACCTTTATTTTCTAAAATAACTTGTTAATTAATATCAATCATACGCTATGATACTCATAAAATTAAATTTTCCATAACTTGGTTATTTTGAAAGGAAAAGTTTTCGAAATTTTTAGAACAAAAACAGTTACGCAAACCAACAATATTTAATAATTTATCAAATAAAAAAAAAGTAAAAATTTAGGAAGTTTTTTGGAAATAAATCACAAATTCAAGAACAGATTTTTGTCTATTTAGGCAATTTTTCTAAAGTGATGGTTTTAGTGGTTTTAAAAAGGAAACCTCTCTAGACTTAAACAAATACTCAGGGTAAATTCCATTGAGCTTTATCAGTTAACGTGGATAAGAGCATGGCAACAACTGACAGGCGGAAATAGCTAAATCGAATCAGGTTTTGATTTGATACAAAAATGTATATACATAACGACCAAATTAATATACCCGCTTTACCACTTACAAAAAAATTAGAACTCTACTACACAAATCGACATAATATAATATTAATTCTCTTGACTTAAAACTCTAAACAAAATTATACAAATATCTTAACATTTCCCTCAGTTATCAGAGATAAGAATCAGAACCCTAAGAAAAGTTTATTTATTTAAAGAAATTTATGTTCTTAATTTGGTTTTCCAATTTCAAAGAAATTCCTTTCATTTTTAAAAAGTTATTCCAAATTTTTCTATATAAATCAGAGGTGCGTATGATTAATATTATTTTAATTTTTCATGCAATTGTCTATAACTTTTTTAATTTTAAAGATATTTCAATAATTGAAAGGGCATATGGAGGCCAACAGTACAGGTTTACTCATAATTATACGAATGTTAAAACTTCTTTGACAACGGACAGCAGAACGCATAATTAATTTGAATTAGTTAAATTTTTCTTAATTTTTTGATATCTCAAAGGTAAATTTGAGCTTAAATTTAATAAATCATAAGAAAATAGAGTCCTTAGACTGTTTTTTAAATTCCCAGTAAATGGAATATCCATTTTTCTTTACAGTAAAATGGTACGTATGATTAATATTAATTGTGTCCACTTTTATTGAAATGTCAATAACTTCATTAATCACAAAGATATTAAAAATATCGAAACACTGAAATAAAACTAATATTTTCACCCAGCAAAAAAGCTATAAAAGTGGCTCTTTCCTGGCAAGCTAATCCGGATTTAAGAATTTTGCTTTGAAATTGTACTTTTACCAAATTAAAGCATAATTTTAGCCATTTAGACGTTCACGTTTTTGTATGACTTTCTTACACATGTGATGATCTTATATATATCTTTATTACGGAAAAAAGGAAGGAGCTTAAGCAGGTGCTAAGCAGCTTTGATAAATTACATTAATTGACAAAAGAAAGTTTAAGAAAAAAATTAAAAGTCTGCTAGTTTCCAGGAAAATTATTGAGAAAAGACAAGAAAATCAAAAAGAAGCTTTGAAACTGAAAAGGAAAGATTAGAAAAAGTTAATAAGGAAGCTAAAGATATGAAAGAAATTTAGCTTATTTGGACATTAAAAGGAAAGTCACTTAAAGAAGAACTACATATAAAGCAACATGTATTTAATAACAAGTTTTTCATAAATATTTAATATATTTTTAAGAATTTCTAAAGTTACCTTTAAAGCCTTATTCGATGTTTTAACAATTACCTGAAAAGATATAAAAAATAAAAAGAATTTGTAAAGAAATTTAAAGAAAATTTATAAAAATTTATAAAATTTTTAATATTCAAAAGCAAAAAAAATATTTCAACCACTTTTTTGAGGGTTAAAACTAATAAGACATTTATGAAAATTGTAGCATAAAAAACACCAAATGCTAGCTATCGTCTCCCATATTAGTCTACTTAAAAGCTTAAAAAGTAAAGAAGTTATTCTAATTTTAATAGAAATTCCCATAATTAATATCAATCATACGTACTGAGGTTCAAAAATTTAATGTTTTCAATAACTTCAAAATTTATTTAAAATCAAATAATATTAAAATGAAATCAATGTCTACTAACACTTATTGTTTTAAACCCGTTGTACCAAACTGAGAACGCTGCATCATAACCTGACTTTTCAAAAATTTGAAAATTAACCCAATTTTAAATCAAAATCTTCTCTTCAAGCATTTTCCTCTTACCAATCCATCTCCCATCCCCTTTATTCATCATTTTAAGACCAAAACCAAATGATAAAATACTTTAAATTTCTCCAAAAAAGTGTTTTTCCCAAAAAATCTAAAATTAAATTCCATAAGCAAAAAAAAGGAAATATACGATCTGCAAATACCCGAATATTTACAACAGAAAAAATTCATTAAAATTTCCTTTTCAAAAGAAGGATTTGTAATCTGAATTCTGTAGGACAACTCGTTTTAATATTTCGTTAGTTTTTCTTTCAGTTTCATCCTCAATTTTTCTCTTTGTATTTGTCAATTGAACACATACAAAAAGGAAGACTTAGATAAACGTGCACACACACACAAACCGTTAGACAACAAAAATCTTCAAACAAAAAACAAATATTCATTCTATGTATCTCTCTAAACCATCTAGAAACCCCGCTAAAACAACAACAATAACAACAAAAAGGATGAAGGCGGACTCAATTAAATAACTTTTATGCGAATTTACAAACAAAAAACTAACAAAATTTTTTGGTGGCTAAAACTATTTCAACATCAAAACTGAAATCCCCGCAAAAAGGAAGGAAAATTGTATTCACACACACACACATGCATACATTCACACTCACACATTTGCAATATTTGGGATTTTTGTTTATTTTCCTTCTTCACTGTTCCTGATGAAATGGGTGACATTCATATTTCGCCCGCTACAATTCCCTCAATAGTTTGAATTTCACGTTAGAAACACAAGAGCAAACACTCAACTATTTTTGGAGGTTTTTCTTTTTTTCAAGCGAATCACAAAAATATTTGCCTCCATATTCCTTATTGTCTTAAGTCCCCGTGCAAAACAACAAAATGACAAACATGTTGGAATATGGCAAAAAGTTTTTATTATATTGCAAAAGTAAAACTTTTCGACAGCAAATAAAATCAAAGAGACACGAAAATTGTGGGTTTGAAGGCAAAACGGAAATTATTGTAATTTAAGAAATGACATTAATTTGAGTTCCTGTTAGCCCAGAGCCCAGAATCGTCACTTTTATAACACGAGACATTATAGTTTTAAGTCACTTCTAGTTCTAGTTCTGTTTTAGTTCAGTTCTAGTTCATGTCTAGATCAGTTCTAATTAAGTTTTAATTCAGTTCTAATTTAATTTTAGTTCAGTTTTAATTCGGCTCTATTTCATATCTAGTTCAGTTCTAAATCAGTTCTTATTCAGTTCTAATTCAGTTCTTATTCACTTCTAATTCACTTCTAATTCAGATCTAGTTCAGTGTTAGTTCTGTTCTAGTTCAGTTGTAGTTCAGATCAGTTTTAGATCAGTTCTAGTTCAGTTCTAAATCAGTTCTTATTTAGTTATAATTCAGTTCTAAATTAGTAATAATTAATTTCTTGTCAGCTTTAGTTAAGTTCTTGTTCGTCACTTTTATAACACGAGACATTATAGTTTTAAGTCACTTCTAAATCAGTTCTAATAAATTCAGTTCTTATTCAGTTTTAATTCAGTTTTAATTCAGTTCTAATTCACTTCTAATTCAGTTCTAGTTCAATTCTAGTTCTGTTCTAAATCAGTTCTAATTAAGTTCTAATTCAGTTCTAGTTTAGTTTTAGTTCATTTCTAGTTATGTTCAGTTCTAAATCAGTTCTAATTTAGTTCTAATTCAGTTCTATTTCATGTCTGGTTCAGTTCTTTTCAGTTTACCTTGAAATCCAATATGATTTTCCAAACGCCTTGGTATTGTTGGGAGAGTTAATCCCTCCCTGTTTTCTAAAATAAACAAACAACAAATATGTTCCTTTAAGTTTTTTTTTTCGTTGTTGCCTCTTTTCACTGATTGTATTTACAGTAAATTCAGCACAAATATTGCAACTTTTATGTTGAAATGAAAACTAAACGATAAACAAAAAAAGGGAATAATTTCATCGCAAAAAACTTACTTTTTTAATATTTCATATACTTCAAACAAAACTAGAGTCTATTTGTTCTTGTTCTTGTTTTCCCTCTTTTCCCAATATTCACTTGAAGTGAAACTTCTAGCAAAAAAAAGAGAAACAAAAACTAAACTTAGATCTTTTTCGACCCGAAAAAAAAATTCATGCTCGTTTTAGATATTTTTGCTTTATTAGGAACTAATGTGTGTGTGTGTGTGTAGGAGAGAGTTTTTTTCTCTAAATCGGTTTTTGTAGTTTTAGTTGTTTTTGACAAGCTCAAATATTCGTTGAAGCATTTCCGTTTGCAGGAAATTGAATTGCGCGAACACGCGAAATTACATCATTTTAAGCGAAAACGATGTTAGTGAAGTGAGTGTTGTTGCTACTAATATTATTCTTTTATTTCTACACACATATACACATATAATGCTAACAATACAAAAGTTTTTAAATTACAGAAACACACAGAGATAGAGCGAGAGAGAGAGAGAAAGATTTTAATGTATTAGTGTTTAAACATTTTCTTATTTCTTTTTATGTTGTGTCTGCGTGTGAGTGTTACTGGAATATAGCAACAACTTCTAACGGTAGATTACTTTTCTGTTGATATTATTTTACGTTTTTTGCCGCTTATTTTTATTGTAGCAGAGAAGGCAAAAAAAATAAATAAATGGAATTTCAGCTCCAAAAAGTTTGATACTAGTAAAATACGAGGGTTAACCTAAAGGAACTTACTAAGAAATCTGTAGAGTTACTCCCTTTATAAAAGGCGATTTATAGTCTTAAATGCTTTAAACTTCTTCTCATACCGCCATGTTTATTTTAGTTTTGGTTACTGTCAGTCACTGTTTTTTTAAAGTACTTTTTTCAGTTTTTGTTTGTATATTTAGAATTGAATTGTTTGTTTATGTATAGGTAAATGGTGCACTGGTACTACCAGTATTTCAGTTATTTTTTTGGATGAAGAAAAAAAATTGAGAAAGAAAATACCCAGGAAATAGGAAATCAGATTAAATAGCAAAAATCTAAATAACGATAATGATTGTAGGGACTTTTTTTAAATGAAGTTGTTATAATTTATATATTTTTAATATTAACATTAAAAATAAAGTCTAAATTAAACGATTATATATTTAACAGTATCTGTTAATTAAGAAGGATATTAGACCCAGAAATATTAGTTTCCATTTCTGATTAAAATTTCTAAAATCGTGTAATAATTAAAGAAATTATGGGAAATTAACTTTTATAACCAAAATTGAAATTAATCATACGCTTCGTGGTTTAATATAATATATTTATAATTATGTTATCTATTCGAAAAGTTATACAATATATTTAACCTTGGTATATTCTTTATTTATCGGACTCTTAAAAATAGAATATTATCTAAGAAATTCAATTAGTGAACTACAGAACGTATAATTGATATTAGTTATGAGTCATTTTAATAAAAGTTTTATAATTCCTCCTATTTTAAGAGATTTCAATAATTGAGACGTCAGATGAAAGCAAACACTTTAGGCTTTAACCTTAGATAAAAAACTTTTTAAAATCTTTCAGGAAAGTGAAAAATTGGGAAGTGTTTTACTATATAAACGTTAATATCAAAAGTTAAGCCTGGAAAACCGATTTATGTAATTGAAACTCTTTTATTTTGAATGATATTAATGCCAGAATTACAAGCTAACATATTCGATCACAAAATTTAACATTTATCAAAAAGAACTATGAAAATCCAAATATACTCTGAATTAATATTAATCATACGCAGTGTGTTACAAAACGAGGGAATATCGCATTAATATTATATTACATTAATAAGAAGTTTCTAAATAAATAATACGCTATAGAAATGGAGGTATTATTTAAAAATTCAATTTATGCACCACTGAACGTATGATCGATATTAATTATTAATAATTTTACTAAAAGTTGTATAACTACAACTTCAATTTAAAGATGATTTCAAAGTTGAGATAACAAATTAAAGCTTAAATTATAGGCTTTAGGCTTTAAGTTTGCCACTTTTATTAACAGTCTTTATTTTAGGGCATAAGAATCCAATTTATATATTTAAAAGAATCCAAATAATAATCATGTAAATGCCAAATTGTTAGTTTTATTCCCAATCAAAAAATTTTAAATCTTATCAAAAAAAAGAAATTATGGGCAAATTATTCAACATAACTTGAATTAATATTAATCATACGCATCGCATTTAAAAACAATAGTTATTAAATGAACCACCGAACGCATGATTGATGTAATTAAACTAAAAATTTATTAATTCCTACAATTTTAAGCGATTTGAATAATTTTAAAAAACAAAAATGAAGCTGACACTTAAGGTTTTCATTTCGAAAAAATAAAACTTTGGAATTCAATTAACAGACCTTAAGAAAATAAATAAATAAATAAATAAATAAATAAATAAATAAAAAAATAAGAAAATAAGAAAATAATAAGTAGATAAATAAGTAAAACATCTTTATAAGTCAAATTTACACTGTTTATTAAACAACTTAAATTCTTCTATTTTGAACAAATATTTTAAATTATTTTTTAGTACAGAGATACGTATGATTAATATTATTATGATTGTTTTGGAAATTTGCCTAAAACTCGTAAAATTTTTGAAAGATTTTAATAACTAAAGTCTGTAATTAAGGTAACAGACTTTAATAAACAACATAACATAATTAATAGATTCCTTTAACTTGTTCAAATTGGAGGAAAAATATAGAGGAAAACTAATATTAACAGTAGAAGTGAAAGTTATGTCAAAGAATTATGTAAATTTAAGAACATTCAAAAATTTAAAATTGTGATAGAAAACAACAGAGTATTTAAAAAACAAGTTTTGTACTACGTTGCGTATGATTGATATTAATAATATCAATTTTTTGGTAAATTATCAATAACTCTAAAAATTTTAAGACGATTTTTAAGATTTATATCTCCAATGAAAGCTAACAGTTAAGACTGTAGTACGGAATAAATCAGATATTATTCGAATCTTTAAAACAGGCCTTTTATAAAAAAATGGATATTAATAACATGATTTAAATTATATGGTTCTACTATGAAGGAAATAATGTTAATAAATCTAAAAACTAGAAAAATTATAATTCCTAAAATGCTATAAATCTTAAATAGTTTCATCTATTACAAAGCAAACCCACTTCTTTCAATACTACAAAGAAGAAGAATAAAGCTTAACTGGTTTTCTTCTCACACAAAATGCTGAAAATGCAATTCCAAAAAAAAAATTCATTTTGTTACAGTTCACTGACACCAGGAAAACTTACGCATTTCTACACTTTCTAACATGATTTCACATCAAGATTCTCTAACAAACAAACTGTGCGAGTACACCCTCTCCCTTTATTCATTTCATTTGCAAAACCAGATGTAAAGAAGAAGAAAAAATATACTTTATTTCATTTCCTTAACAAATCAACATTCACATTATCAAATTGTGAAAAAAATTCAAGTTGCGAGAACATAAAGAAAAAGAAAACATCAAACAAAAAAGAAAGAAAAAAGGAAATATAACAAATAAAAGAAATTTCTTGCTAAATCAAATATTTATAAAGAAAAACACTGGGAGAAAAATGGAGCGCTAAATTAGCCGTATATTATGATTTTATGAATGAAGTTTTATGACAATTTATTTACCCGAACTGAAACCAAAATATCATTAAATGAGCTTTAAAGGTAAAGAAGTTATTTAGATGTTCAATATAAGTAAATGTGAGCGTATGATTGATATTAATTATGGTTATTGTACTTAAAAGAATATAACTGCTATAGTTTGCAAGGGATTGATAATAACAGAGACGCTAATTAAAGCTAAGACTTGGGGCTTTTAAAGGCGTATAGTTTCATAAAATGCTTTAAATATTTCCTAAAAAATGAAACAATTTTTTACAAAAATGTATTTTTTATATATAGATTTGTCAGATTTTTTAATGGAATAATACTGCTGAACACAATTTTAAATTTTCTTCAAATTTCTTTTTAAAATAAAAAAAAAGTTTTTTAATTTAAATTTTTTAAATCACTTAACGTATGATTAATATTAATTCTAAATTACTTTACTAAAGTGCTTATAACTTCTATAATTTTCGAATGATTTTAATAATTAAAATATTAAATGAAAGCCCGCTCCTAAGGCTTTCACTTAGTTATTACGTTATAACGCAGAATTTTTACAATTCTGTTTAAAATTATTAAATTATTGTTAATAATTTTTTAGTTTTAATTTTTTATATATTTTTTAAGTTTCGTTTAATAGTTTATATTATATTTCACTTAAAATTATTAACGAAATTTTAAAAATTTTGTTTAGTCTTTAATTTGCTTCAAAAATATTTACGATATTGATGTATTCAATTTATAAACCACTGGACGTATGATTGATATTAATTATTAGTTAATTTATTTAAATGTCTATAAATTTCAAATTTTTCAAATGATTTTAAAAGTTGCTAAGGAAAAAGAAAGCTAACAGTTGAGGCTTTTAAGCTCTCTCAATTTAGATACTGAAAATATAATTTAATATATTTATTTTCAAATCTTTTTAGATAATTTTTGAACATGTTTTTACATTGCATTTTTTAGTTTTAATATATTTTCTAATTGTAATCATTATTATACTTAACCTTTTAAAATTTCATTTTATTTGCTTTAAAAATTAAAACGATATTCAATAATTCAATTCACAACAACTGGACGTATGATTGATATAAATTATTTGTTATTTAATAAAATGCCTATAACTTCCAAAATATTGAAACGATTTTAAAATTTGAGGAGGCGAAATAAAGGTAATATTTATGGCTTTTATAAAAATTTTAAATTAAAAAGAATTAACTTTAAATATTTTTCTCAAAAAATTTCTAAAAAATTTTGAAAAAAAAAAAATGTTTACATAATTTTTTTATTTATTTATTTTTTTTTTAATATTTGTCTTAAACAGTGATATATGTCTACCAAAATTGTTTAATAAAATCCAAAATATGATTAAATTTGCTTTAAAAATAAAAAAGTTATTTAAATGTATCAATTTATGAACCACTGAACGTATGATTTATAGAAATTCCAAATTATTTTACTAAAATGGTTATATTTTTTTTAATTTTAAGACGATTTTTAAGATGGAGATATCACATGAAAGCTTATAATTAGGCTTTTAAAACTGGCTATTTAATAAAAAATTTTCGAACTAATTTTTAAAAAAAATTTAAAAATTTTCAAATTAGTTTGTTCTTTTTTAAGAAAACAAATACGGTTTGATTTATTTTAATAATAATTTTTACATTTCTCATTAATTTATCTAACTAGAACCAAAATTGCTTCGCTTTGGTTTTAAAAGTAATTTAGAAAAGAAAGTTGTAAACTACTGTGCGTATGATTGATATTAATTATTAGTTATTTTACTAAAATCTTTAAAACTGCTAAAATTTTTAATTGTTTGCAAATACTGTGGTCACAAATGAAAACCCATATCTCAGGCTTTAACTGACAATAAGTAAAACTCTTAAATTTTTTCATAAGCTTTAGGAAAATGAAAAAATTAAGAATTTTTTAAAGTGTACTTGTTTTTTTTTTTTTTTTTTTTGATATTTTCGTGTCTTTCCCTGCAAACACCTTTTACTTTTAGTTACGCCCTTTTCATGGCATCATCATAATAAACATCTTTCACTATTTTATTTTATAGCAACATTATTATAAACGTAATCAGCAACACTAACCTAACAATAGCTTTGGAAGAAAGAAAAAATAAAGGAAATAAAGTGAAAAAAACTCTAGACTCAAGACACACACACAAATGCAAATAAACACCTTTAGGGTTTTAGCCATTGAGTGTATAATTTGCACTTTTTCCTCTCTTTTTTTAGTTTATTTTCACTAAGCACCACATTAAAGTTGTTTTTGCATTAAAAGCCAAGAAACAACAAGACAAATAACAACATACATTTCAACAAACTTTTTAAAAAATAAAGGAGGAAAAAAGCAGAGAAAAACTCATAAAAATGATTGAAATCCTTGTAAACACCCTCTATTTGACATACAACGTTTGGAAAGTAGAAGAAATCAAGAATAGAAAACTTATCTTTAGCTTTCAGTAGTTGAATTTATAAGAAAACAAAAATACAAATCTTTTATATCACTTTTTTCTAAAAGGGGAAAAAATGATTTCAACAATATTTGTTGCGTGGAGTTTTTGCTTAAAATAAGAAAAGGACTATAATAATAAAAATGCAATTGCTTAAGCATTTTTCTGCTGTTTGTGCTTTAAAGGAAATTCACCTTTTTCTTCTGTATGCAAGAAAAGAATCCCCTATTTTTCGCTTTTTGTAATG
This sequence comes from Cochliomyia hominivorax, assembly GCA_004302925.2. Classification (NCBI taxonomy): domain Eukaryota; kingdom Metazoa; phylum Arthropoda; class Insecta; order Diptera; family Calliphoridae; genus Cochliomyia; species Cochliomyia hominivorax. Next base: position 96,997,310 of record PYHX02000158.1, on the reverse strand, counting down.
ATTCACTTTATAAAAAAGTAAGATCCAGATGAGGTAAATAGGAAAGTCGCCATTTAGTTAAATCAACCATTCATGTAAACAACGAAATATTAAAAAAAAATCTGCTTCTTTTTAAAATGTAAAAACTTGAACAAAATTCTCGTAAAAACATAAACGGAAATAAAGCGTAAGTGAATGACACTATAACAAAAATTTGTAATTGTTTTAAATCAAAAATTAATAAAACGAAATGAAATGGCATAAGATAGTGAAATGGCAGATACAAGGAAGTAATTTTATTCAAAAGAAATTTAAAACAACATAAACCTACAAAAAAGGAAAATTAAAATTCAAATATCTCCAAAACTGCTGTAGTAAATAGGAAAATGATTTAAAATAAAAAATCATAAATTTATCTTTAAAACTCTCTAAAAAAATCACTAAATAAGTATTTTCAATAATATAAATAAATTAAAACCAAAATTTCAAAACACTAGAGCGTATGATTGATATTAATTATGGAATATTTTGGTAAATGCGTTATAACCCTTTATAAATTTTAGGAGATTTATCGAAAAATTTCTCTAAATAGGAGATTTATCGAAAAATTTTCTCTAAATATGAGATTTATCGAAAAATTTCTCTAAATATGAGATTTATCGAAAAATTTTCTCTAAATATGAGATTTATCGAAAAATTTTCTCTAAATATGAGATTTATCGAAAAATTTTCTCTAAATATGAGATTTATCGAAAAATTTTCTCTAAATATGAGATTTATCGAAAATTTTCTCTAAATATGAGATTTATCGAAAAATTTTCTCTAAATATGAGATTTATCGAAAAATTTTCTCTAAATATGAGATTTATCGAAAAATTTTCTCTAAATATGAGATTTATCGAAAAATTTTCTCTAAATATGAGATTTATCGAAAAATTTTCTCTAAATATGAGATTTATCGAAAAATTTTCTCTAAATATGAGATTTATCGAAAAATTTTCTCTAAATATGAGATTTATCGAAAAATTTTCTCTAAATATGAGATTTATCGAAAAATTTTCTCTAAATATGAGATTTATCGAAAAATTTTCTCTAAATATGAGATTTATCGAAAAATTTTCTCTAAATATGAGATTTATCGAAAAATTTTCTCTAAATATGAGATTTATCGAAAAATTTTCTCTAAATATGAGATTTATCGAAAAATTTTCTCTAAATATGAGATTTATCGAAAAATTTTCTCTAAATAGGAGATTTATCGAAAATTTTCTCTAAATATGAGATTTATCGAAAAATTTTCTCTAAATATGAGATTTATCGAAAAATTTTCTCTAAATATGAGATTTATCGAAAAATTTTCTCTAAATATGAGATTTATCGAAAAATTTTCTCTAAATATGAGATTTATCGAAAAATTTTCTCTAAATATGAGATTTATCGAAAAATTTTCTCTAAATATGAGATTTATCGAAAAATTTTCTCTAAATATGAGATTTATCGAAAAATTTTCTCTAAATATGAGATTTATCGAAAAATTTTCTCTAAATATGAGATTTATCGAAAATTTTCTCTAAATAGGAGATTTATCGAAAATTTTCTCTAAATAGGAGATTTATCGAAAATTTTCTCTAAATAGGAGATTTATCGAAAATTTTCTCTAAATAGGAGATTTATCGAAAATTTTCTCTAAATAGGAGATTTATCGAAAATTTTCTCTAAATAGGAGATTTATCGAAAATTTTCTCTAAATAGGAGATTTATCGAAAATTTTCTCTAAATAGGAGATTTATCGAAAATTTTCTCTAAATAGGAGATTTATCGAAAATTTTCTCTAAATAGGAGATTTATCGAAAATTTTCTCTAAATAGAAGATTTATCGAAAAATGTCTCTAAATAGAAGATTTATCGAAAAATGTCTCTAAATAGGAGATTTATCGAAAATTTTCTCTAAATAGAAGATTTATCGAAAAATGTCTCTAAATAGGAGATTAATCGAAAATTTTCTCTAAATAGGAGATTAATCGAAAATTTTCTCTAAATAGGAGATTAATCGAAAATTTTCTCTAAATAGGAGATTTATCGAAAATTTTCTCTAAATAGGAGATTTATCTAAAATTTTCTCTAAATAGGAGATTTATCGAAAATTTTCTCTAAATAGGAGATTTATCGAAAATTTTCTCTAAATATTCGATTTATCGAAAATTTTCTCTAAATATTCGATTTATCGAAAATTTTCTCTAAATATTCGATTTATCGAAAATTTTCTCTAAATTATTTCGAATTTTAATTCGAAAATTTTCTCTAAATATTCGATTTATCGAAAATTTTCTCTAAATATTCGATTTATCGAAAATTTTCTCTAAATATTCGATTTATCGAAAATTTTCTCTAAATATTCGATTTATCGAAAATTTTCTCTAAATATTCGATTTATCGAAAATTTTCTCTAAATATTCGATTTATCGAAAATTTTCTCTAAATATTCGATTTATCGAAAATTTTCTCTAAATATTCGATTTATCGAAAATTTTCTCTAAATATTCGATTTATCGAAAATTTTCTCTAAATAGGAGATTTATCGAAAAATGTCTCTAAATAGGAGATTAATCGAAAAATGTCTCTAAATATAATATTTATCGAATGCTCTCTGAATAATATTTAAAAATAATACTTGTGATAGTAATTGAATTCGTCTCCTTTTTCCTTGAACTAATAAAATTTTATATTTTCTTTGGAAAACTTTTTTAAAATTTCAAATTTTATGATTTTCACGTTTTCCATTTAAGTTTAGAAAAAATCTCAAGTTTTAATTTCATTTAATCTTTCGTTTATTTTAATTTGTTTTAAAAACAACTTTTTTATGGACTTTTAGCTTTCAAATAAGAAGAAGACAACAGCTTGCCACACAATTTGAGGCAGGTTTATGTTACTCTGAATATATACAGCATACGAACACATACACCTCGAGACATGCACGTTCATGTATTTAATAAATATCTCAAAACAATCTCATCTCAAACACAAAGAAGAGAAAAAAATATTTTTTTTTCTAAAAACAACAATAACGTCATAATCAACCTCAAAACATCCTCATAACACATCATCTGAACAAAATAAAAATATATTCATAAAACAATACAAAACACCTTCCTTTTCCCCAGACCCTCATCCTATGTGAGGGAGCCTTTGGTCACAACAACTCTAACATTGTTTTTGTGAATCTGTCATGTCAATTTTGTTGTTCTTTATTTTTTTTTTTATCTTCAGTTTCTACTGCTTTGTGGCAAAAATGCAAAAATAATTTGATGTGTTTAGTTGTTGCCTTCATTCACTCATTCATTCATTCATTCTATTCTCAGTCTTTGTTCTTGTTGTTGCAAGTTTAGTTCAAAACTTGCAACTCGACCTTCTCAAAAGTTTTGTTTGATGCTGCTGGTAGTTTTTGCTTCTTTTGCATTTCATTCATTTAATGGACACTGATAATGTTTCCAGCACGACTTTTTTCTGTTATTTGTATTATTATTGTGTCAAAGTCACAAAATAAGATTCTTTTGTCAAGTGCTTGGAAAAAGGAAGGAAGTTTAATAGCAAAACTGGGAAGGAAATCAGGGCTTAAAGCTTTAAAGTTTTAGTGTACAACAAAATAGAAAAATGGAAATATATAAATCTTGATCTCATCAATTTATTGAAAATGCGTTAAATTTTAAATTAAAAGAATTTTTTTTTTTAATTTGAATTTAGAGGAAAGTTTCGCTAAATGTCATATTTATTGGAAATTTTCGCTAAATGTCATATTTAGGAAAAATTTTCGCTAAATGTCATATTTAGAGAAAAGAGGAAATTTTCGCTAAATGTCATATTTAGAGAAAATTTTCGCTAAATGTCATATTTAGAGGAAATTTTCGCTAAATGTCATATTAAGAGGAAAGTTTCGCTAATTGTTATATTTAGAGGAAATTTTCGCTAAATCTCATATTTAGAAGACATTTTCTTTAAATCTCATATTTAGAGGACATTTTCGCCAAATCTCATATTGAGAGAAATTTGACGCTAAATTTAGAACACTTTCGTTATGTCTAATATTTAGGGAAAATTTTTAATGTTTATCTCATATTTTCCTTATTTTTGCAATTTGATGTACTAAAATAAAAATCTTGTTTAATTAAAAATTCGTCGTATTTTAAAAGTCTGTAAATTATTTAAAATAGAATTATTTATTTTAAAATAAAATTACAAATTAAACCATTTTAACTACTCTAAATGTTTCTTCTTTCTTGCTACAACATACTCACAAACACACACATTTTGGGTAAAATAACTACAAAAACACATTAACTTGTTCTGGCCACATTTTCATTATAAATTTTATTTTCTTGTTTTATGTTATTTTTGTTTGTATTTTTTTACCTTTTTTCTGATGACAAAATGCGAATGAAGTCCTGGAGAAAACAAGAACATGAACTAAAATGAAAAGAAATGAAACTTGTATCCCTTAAGACTTTCTCTCATGTTTTCTTTTATTTTAAGTCTTTTTTTTTTGTTTTGTATTTATTTCTGGTTAAAGGACAATTACTAATGGCTTTTCTTCCATCATGAGAAAGAAGAGCAAGAAAAAAACTATTGTCCTTGTAAGACGACATTTTTTTAAGATGTTTTCCTTTTAACTTTGTTAGTTTTTTCTGAAGTCTGTAAAATAATAATTTAAGTTGTGTGTCCTTTTCAGGAATAACAAAATAACATGAAATGGATTTTAAAAGGGGTTTTCATTCACTTGTTCGTTCGTTTGTATGTGTGTGTGTGCGTTGTACTGTAAAAGAAATTAAACTTAATAATAATGTGGCAGAAGGCAGTAAAGCGGAAAATAAAGTCAACAAGCAATTATCGCACTTTTTGGGTAAAACAACAATTAAGGAAAAATAAAAGGGGACAAACAAATAAAAGTGAACTAAAATAAATAAACTGAAGAGTTACGAAACTAAAAAAGGGATAAAATGAAATTTTCCAAATAAAAAAAATTGAATTTATCTCTATTTACCAGAAACTAACGAGATTTTACGTAAAATATTTTAGAAACGAAAATGGAATAAAAACAAATGTAAAGAATTTCTCCTAAAATTAACAAAAATTTTTTGAAAACATCTCTCTAAATATGCAACTAATCGAAAATTTTTCCTTAATATAGATTGAGCGAAATTTTTCTCTAAATATGAGATTTAGCGAAATTTTTCTCTAAATATGAGATTTATCGAAAATTTTCTCTAAATATGAGATTTAGCGAAAATTTTCTCTAAATATGAGATTTAGCGAAAATTTTCTCTAAATATGAGATTTAGCGAAAATTTTCTCTAAATTTTCTCTAAATAAATTTTCTCTAAATATGAGATTTAGCGAAAATTTTCTCTAAATATGAGATTTAGCGAAAATTTTCTCTAAATATGAGATTTAGCGAAAATTTTCTCTAAATATGAGATTTAGCGAAAATTTTCTCTAAATATGAGATTTAGCGAAAATTTTCTCTAAATATGAGATTTAGCGAAAATTTTCTCTAAATATGAGATTTAGCGAAAATTTTCTCTAAATATGAGATTTAGCGAAAATTTTCTCTAAATATGAGATTTAGCGAAAATTTTCTCTAAATATGAGATTTAGCGAAAATTTTCTCTAAATATGAGATTTAGCGAAAATTTTCTCTAAATATGAGATTCAGCGAAAATTTTCTCTAAATATGAGATTAGCGAAAATTTTCTCTAAATATGAGATTTAGCGAAAATTTTCTCTAAATATGAGATTTAGCGAAAATTTTCTCTAAATATGAGATTTAGCGAAAATTTTCTCTAAATATGAGATTTAGCGAAAATTTTCTCTAAATATGAGATTTAGCGAAAATTTTCTCTAAATATGAGATTTAGCGAAAATTTTCTCTAAATATGAGATTTAGCGAAAATTTTCTCTAAATATGAGATTTAGCGAAAATTTTCTCTAAATATGAGATTTAGCGAAAATTTTCTCTAAATATGAGATTTAGCGAAAATTTTCTCTAAATATGAGATTTAGCGAAAATTTTCTCTAAATATGAGATTTAGCGAAAATTTTCTCTAAATATGAGATTTAGCGAAAATTTTCTCTAAATATGAGATTTAGCGAAAATTTTCTCTAAATATGAGATTTAGCGAAAATTTTCTTTAAATATGAAATTTTTTTTGTTTTTTAAGTTCAAACCTCTTTAAGTATGTGCTGCTTGTAATGGTCAGCGAAAATTCTTTATTATAGTCTTTCGATTTGTATTTTTTATTTGTGTCTTTTTCTGTATTTTCACCATTTTTTGCTGTTAGTACAACTACATGTCGTTGTAAATTTATTGCTTATTGATTTATGACCAAAATTGTAAATTGTATAAAGTGCGAAATTGCAATTGCTACAGGCAGCAAAAAGTAACTCAAGCCATTTGTTATGCCTTTTTTCTCTTTTTGGCTTGAAATAGTGAAAAACTCTTAGTGGCTGCAGTTTAACTCCCTTTCCCCTTCGCTCTATGCTATGAAAAGGAGTAAAATGGGGGAAACAAATAATGTTGGTTTTGTCACATATTGTTGCAAGTAATAAACAACCAAATATCAATTCTGCTGCTATTGCTGCAACAAACATAAAAATAGAAGAAACCAATCAAGTATTTGCGCGTTTTATTAAGTTTAACACTCGGTTTGTTCGTTTATTTTTGGACGTTTGTAAAATTCAATTCAAACGAACATGTTGGAGATATGCAGGCAAAAAGAATAAAAATAGGGACACATTTATGACCATTTTTTTTTAAAGTTGCAGGAATCGAAATGGCAAAAGCCATAGAGAATAAAAAAAGAAATCTACGTAAAATGAAATGAATTGAAAAAGAGGGAAAAGAGCTTTAATAGAAGTTAGTCAAACTGCAACATTTAATTTGTTGCAAATGAAAATAAACATTTAAACTTGTTTGACAATCGAAACATTATTTGTCAGGCAACTAATTACTTATACCAGCGATATCGTGACAAACGGGGAAGAAAAGAGCAAAATAAAAACCATTAGAGGGAGCTACTAACCTTTAATGTCTGAACAGTAGCCACTTTTAGTTATAATTTTTCTAAAACCCAAAACCCATCAAAATTTCTTTTATTTATCATTCAACTCCGCCTTTTACTCTTCTTTTATAAAAAATTACTTTTGTGGTTATTTATCCTCCATTTTGCTTTTCATTCTATTCTTTTTTCTAATTTCTAGTATGAATTAAGCTCGTTAATGTTAAGCTGTCATTATCAGCCAATTTGGACATTAATTTTTCGTGTCATTTATAAACCACAAAAACATAAACACGAAAAAAAATAAAGAAATATAAACTAAACTCTTCTTCTCTTCATGTTAGAATCAAAACAACTTTAATAATACCTAAAATGAGAAATGAGTTCGCTTGGTTGTTTTACAACCATAAATCCCAAATGTGTAGTTTTTGCCCAAAAGAAAATATAAATAAAAGTACAAAATATAAAAAATACTATAAATATTTATAAGATAAATTAGAAATTATGGCTGAAAGAGGTGAAATTCACATAAGAAGAATAAATAATGAAATTATTAATGGTTAAAGGAAATTAAAAAAGGCATAATTTGAAAATGACAGAGAAAACTTAAAACGGATGAAATAAGAATTTAATGCAGCTTTAACGAACGAAATGTCTATAAATCTCATAATAATAGAAAAAATTCGCTAAATCTCATATTTAGAGGAAATTTTTGCTAAATCTCATATTTAGAGAAAATTTTCGCTAAATCTCACATTTAGAGGAAATTTTCGCTAAATCTCATATTTGGAGGAAATTTTCGCTAAATCTCATATTTAGAGAAAATTTTCGCTAAATCTCATATTTATAGAAAATTTTCGCTAAATCTCATATTTATAGAAAATTTTCGCTAAATCTCATATTTATAGAAAATTTTCGCTAAATCTCACACTTAGAGGAAATTTCCGCTAAATCTCACATTTAGAGGAAATTTTCGCTAAATCTCACATTTAGAGGAAATTTTCGCTAAATCTCACATTTAGAGGAAATTTTCGCTAAATCTCACATTTAGAGGAAATTTTCGCTAAATCTCACATTTAGAGGAAATTTTCGCTAAATCTCACATTTAGAGGAAATTTTCGCTAAATCTCACATTTAGAGGAAATTTTCGCTAAATCTCACATTTAGAGGAAATTTTCGCTAAATCTCATATATGGAGGAAATTTTCGCTAAATCTCATATTTATAGAAAATTTTCGCTAAATCTCACACTTAGAGGAAATTTTCGCTAAATCTCATATTTAGAGAAAATTTCGCTAAATCTCATATTTAGAGAAAATTTTCGCTAAATCTCATATTTAGAGAAAATTTTCGCTAAATCTCATATTTAGAGAAAATTTTCGCTAAATCTCATATTTAGAGAAAATTTTCGCTAAATCTCATATTTAGAGAAAATTTTCGCTAAATCTCATATTTAGAGAAATTTTCGCTAAATCTCATATTTAGAGAAAATTTTCGCTAAATCTCATATTTAGAGAAAATTTTCGCTAAATCTCATATTTAGAGAAAATTTTCGCTAAATCTCATATTTAGAGAAAATTTTCGCTAAATCTCATATTTAGAGAAAATTTTCGCTAAATCTCATATTTAGAGAAAATTTTCGCTAAATCTCATATTTAGAGAAAATTTTCGCTAAATCTCATATTTAGAGAAAATTTTCGCTAAATCTCATATTTAGAGAAAATTTTCGCTAAATCTCATATTTAGAGAAAATTTTCGCTAAATCTCATATTTAGAGAAAATTTTCGCTAAATCTCATATTTAGAGAAAATTTTCACTAAATCTCATATTTATATATATTTTTCGCTAAATCTCATAGTTAGAGAAAATTTTCGCTAAATCTCATATTTAGAGAAAATTTTCGCTAAATCTCATATTTAGAGAAAATTTTCGCTAAATCTCATATTTAGAGAAAATTTTCGCTAAATCTCATATTTAGAGAAAATTTTCGCTAAATCTCATATTTAGAGAAAATTTTCGCTAAATCTCATATTTAGAGAAAATTTTCGCTAAATCTCATATTTAGAGAAAATTTTCGCTAAATCTCATATTTAGAGAAAATTTTCACTAAATCTCATATTTATATATATTTTTCGCTAAATCTCATATTTAGAGAAAATTTTTGCTAAATCTCATATTTATAGAAAATTTTCGCTAAATCTCATATTTATAGAAAATTTTGGCTAAATCTCATATTTATAGAAAATTTTCGCTAAATCTCATATTTATAGAAAATTTTCGCTAAATCTCATATTTATAGAAAATTTTCGCTAAATCTCATATTTATAGAAAATTTTCGCTAAATCTCATATTTAGAGAAAATTTTCGCTAAATCTCATATTTAGAGAAAATTTTCGCTAAATCTCATATTTAGAGAAAATTTTCGCTAAATCTCATATTTTGAGAAAATTTTCTCTAAATCTCATATTTTGAGAAAATTTTCTCTACATCTCAAATTCATGTTATTATATGAACAGTTCAGTTTTCAGCCATTCAATTTGACCATGAAATTAGAATTTTTGTTTTTAACCTTCAACTCGAAATAATTTGAAATAACTATAATTTCAGGTTTATTTTTATGAAAAATGTTATTTCTAACTTCACTTTTAACACAAAATATTACCCCTTCACACTTTCTTTTCCCTCAAATTCATTGTTAAATTAAAATAAACATTTTTATGTTCATGTTCAGAGTTTTAGGCTAAAACAAAAGCAAACAGGTGGTAGGGCTAATGGAATATTGTGTATATTGTAAACAAATACAAATATAAATATAAATATAAATACAAATACACTTACAATAACATAATATGTTTGTATATCTTTAACACATACATGTACTCACACATTTAAATTCAACTAACAAAACAGCACCCAAAAACAACAAAAATGACTATAATAAACCAAAAATAAAAGAAAAAAACATTTTTTGTGTTGTTAAGAGACATTAAGGCGTCGTATGATGTCAGTTTAGATAAGTACTCTTGACATGTACAACACACATACACACACAAAAACATACATTTGGTGCTAACATTTCTTTTGTGTTTATTCTTCTATGTTTTCTTTCTTTAGCAGGCTTTTTTCCACTTTTTATTTTTATCTCCTTTTTCTTTTGTTTATTTTCAAATATTTATTGTTATTCGTATGAAATGTGCGAAAATATGTGTATTTACGTGCTTAAAATGCAGACAAAAGTGATTATTTTATTTTATACTTAATATCGACTGGATGGAACAAGAAAATTACAGAAAATTACAAAATAATAGAATCGAAAGTTTCTCTAATTACCAGATATATTGGAATTTTCGAAAATTTTCTCTAAATATGTGATTTATCGAAAATTTTCTCTAAATATGTGATTTATCGAAAATTTTCTCTAAATATGTGATTTATCGAAAATTTTCTCTAAATATGTGATTTATCGAAAATTTTCTCTAAATATGTGATTTATCGAAAATTTTCTCTAAATATGTGATTTATCGAAAATTTTCTCTAAATATGTGATTTATCGAAAATTTTCTCTAAATATGTGATTTATCGAAAATTTTCTCTAAATATGTGATTTATCGAAAATTTTCTCTAAATATGTGATTTATCGAAAATTTTCTCTAAATATGTGATTTATCGAAAATTTTCTCTAAATATGTGATTTATCGAAAATTTTCTCTAAATATGTGATTTATCGAAAATTTTCTCTAAATATGTGATTTATCGAAAATTTTCTCTAAATATGTGATTTATCGAAATTTTCTCTAAATATGTGATTTATCGAAAATTTTCTCTAAATATGTGATTTATCGAAAATTTTCTCTAAATATGTGATTTATCGAAAATTTTCTCTAAATATGTGATTTATCGAAAATTTTCTCTAAATATGTGATTTATCGAAAATTTTCTCTAAATATGTGATTTATCGAAAATTTTCTCTAAATATGTGATTTATCGAAAATTTTCTCTAAATATGTGATTTATCGAAAATTTTCTCTAAATATGTGATTTATCGAAAATTTTCTCTAAATATGTGATTTATCGAAATTTTCTCTAAATATGTGATTTATCGAAAATTTTCTCTAAATATGTGATTTATCGAAAATTTTCTCTAAATATGTGATTTTATCGAAAATTTTCTCTAAATATGTGATTTATCGAAAATTTTCTCTAAATATGTGATTTATCGAAAATTTTCTCTAAATATGTGATTTATCGAAAATTTTCTCTAAATATGAGATTTAGCGAAAATTTTCTCTAAATATGAGATTTAGCGAAAATTTTCTGTTAATATGAGATTTAGCGAAAATTTTCTCTAAATATGAGATTTTCTCTAAATATGTGATTTATCGAAAATTTTCTCTAAATATGTGAATAATCGAAATTTTTCTCTAAATATGTGATTTATCGAAAATTTTCTCTAAATATGTGTTTTATCGAAAATTTTCTCTAAATATGTGATTTATCGAAAATTTTCTCTAAATATATAACTTATAGAAATTTTAAAACTGCAATAGTATTTTTCTTCCTCTTTTTGCATTTTTATTAATTTCATTTTTCCATTTAATTACTTTCAATTTCACTCCTTTTCGAGTTTAATTCCTTAATCTCCCTAGATTCCCCTCTAATAATAAATTTTATGCTTACATCACTATTTCTCTAACATATGAGTCATAAAAACGTCAATCTGTATTAAAATATAATTTTTATTTAACACTTAAATGGCAGATTCCAGTCTTCTTTTTATGTGTTTTTTGATTTCGTCACTACAATTTCAAAATTCGTCACTTGTGTATTTAATTTAAGTCATTTTCAGCTTTAATAATTTCAGTTTATTCTATTTTTTGTGGGGGCTTTTGGTTTTTATTACAGTTTTATTCTTAAACACGCGATAATTGTGAAAAAACACATATCCCTCGACGGTTAAAATAGTAGTTTGGTTGGAAAAGGGGGAAATTTAATTGCTTTTGGAGTGAAGAACTAAAATTCGAAAATATTTATAATATTTATTATAGTCTCAAGTGTTTATTATTACGAAAATAGCTTTTTCCCTTACCCAATTTCCAACAATTATTCAGCAATAAACACACAGTTTATTAAAGCTCTTTGAGCATTTTGTTGCTAATGCAAAATTACACTCAAATTCATTTAAAAATCATTTAACTAAAACGTGTTTGTCATACTTTTATTAAAGACTACAGACATCAAATTGTATTTTAAATAATAAGTTTCTTTGTGACAATTTGACTAATTAAATGACTGACAAAACGACCCAACAATTAGCGTAACGACATTTGAACCACATTGTCATACTTGAGTAGCAATAAATAATTTTTGAAACAAATGTCTTAATATCGTTCGATTCAAAAATGAAATTTCTCCAAAAATGAAATTTATCGAAAAATTATCGCTATATGAGATTTTCTCTAAATATGAGATTTAGCGAAAATTTTCTCTAAATATGAGATTAAGCGAAAATCTTCTCTAAATATGAGATTTAGCGAAAATCTTCTCTAAATATGAGATTTAGCGAAAATTTTCTCTAAACATGAGATTTAGCGAAAATTTTCTCTAAATATGAGATTTAGCGAAAATTTTCTCTAAATATGAGATTTAGCGAAAATTTTCTCTAAATATGAGATTTAGCGAAAATTTTCTCTAAATATGAGATTTAGCGAAAATTTTCTCTAAATATGAGATTTAGCGAAAATTTTCTCTAAATATGAGATTTAGCGAAAATTTTCTCTAAATATGAGATTTAGCGAAAATTTTCTCTAAATATGAGATTTAGCGAAAATTTTCTCTAAATATGAGATTTAGCGAAAATTTTCTCTAAATATGAGATTTAGCGAAAATTTTCTCTAAATATGAGATTTAGCGAAAATTTTCTCTAAATATGAGATTTAGCGAAAATTTTCTCTAAATATGAGATTTAGCGAAAATTTTCTCTAAATATGAGATTTAGCGAAAATTTTCTCTAAATATGAGATTTAGCGAAAATTTTCTCTAAATATGAGATTTAGCGAAAATTTTCTCTAAATATGGAGATTTAGCGAAAATTTTCTCTAAATATGAGATTTAGCGAAAATTTTCTCTAAATATGAGATTTTAGCGAAAATTTTCTCTAAATATGAGATTAGCGAAAATTTTCTCTAAATATGAGATTTAGCGAAAATTTTCTCTAAATATGAGATTTAGCGAAAATTTTCTGTTAATATGAGATTTAGCGAAAATTTTCTCTAAATATGAGATTTAGCGAAAATTTTCTCTAAATATGAGATTTAGCGAAAATTTTCTCTAAATATGAGATTTAGCGAAAATTTTCTCTAATTATGAGATTTAGCGAAAATTTTCTCTAAATATGAGATTTAGCGAAAATTTTCTCTAAATATGAGATTTAGCGAAAATCTTCTCTAAATATGAGATTTAGCGAAAATCTTCTCTAAATATGAGATTTAGCGAAAATCTTCTCTAAATATGAGATTTAGCGAAAATTTTCTCTAAATATGAGATTAAGCGAAAATTTTCTCTAATATGAGATTTAGCGAAAATTCTCTCTAAATATGAGATTTAGCGAAAATTCTCTCTAAATATGAGATTTAGCGAAAATTCTCTCTAAATATGAGATTTAGCGAAAATTCTCTCTAAATATGAGATTTAGCGAAAATTCTCTCTAAATATGAGATTTAGCGAAAATTCTCTCTAAATATGAGATTTAGCGAAAATTCTCTCTAAATATGAGATTTAGCGAAAATTCTCTCTAAATATGAGATTTAGCGAAAATTCTCTCTAAATATGAGATTTTAGCGAAAATTCTCTCTAAATATGAGTTTTAGCGAAAATTCTCTCTAAATATGAGATTTAGCGAAAATTCTCTCTAAATATGAGATTTAGCGAAAATTTCTCTAAATATGAGATTTAGCGAAAATTTTCTCTAAATATGAGATTTAGCGAAAATTTTCTCTAAATATGAGATTTAGCGAAAATTTTCTCTAAATATGAGATTTAGCGAAAATTTTCTCTAAATATGAGATTTAGCGAAAATTTTCTCTAAATATGAGATTTAGCGAAAATTTTCTCTAAATATGAGATTTAGCGAAAATTTTCTCTAAATATGAGATTTAGCAAAAATCTTCTCTAAATATGAGATTTAGCGAAAATCTTCTCTAAATATGAGATTTAGCGAAAATCTTCTCTAAATATGAGATTTAGCGAAAATCTTCTCTAAATATGAGATTTAGCGAAAATCTTCTCTAAATATGAGATTTAAATATGAGATTTAGTGAAAATTTTCTCTAAATATGAGATTTAGCGAAAATTTTCTCTAAATATGAGATTTAGCGAAAATTTTCTCTAAATATGAGATTTAGCGAAAATTTTCTCTAAATATGAGATTTAGCGAAAATTTTCTCTAAATATGAGATTTAGCGAAAATTTTCTCTAAATATGAGATTTAGCGAAAATTTTCTCTAAATATGAGATTTAGCGAAAATTTTCTCTAAATATGAGATTTAGCGAAAATTTTCTCTAAATTTGTGATTTAAGAAAAATATTCCTTTAATTTTTGATTTATCGCAAATATTCCCTTAATTTGTGATTTAGTGAATATTTTCTCAAAATTAATAAGACTTTTAAAAACTTTAGATTTTTTGAGGACTTTTCAATCGACCCCTCTTATTATCTTAAAATCATAAATTAATTTCATTATTTTTAAACCGCTGCGTCACACTCCAACACATTTCAATTTTTCTCTTTTTTCGCTTATTAAAAAATGACTGACAGTTTTATTCATTTTTAATTCTCAGGGGAAAAGGAGTGAAATTTTTTTATTTATAAACAAATAATGAAAAAAAAAAAAACTAAAATTAAAAGCCGGCAAAAATGAATAAAATTCTTTATACTCTCTAGTGTATATAATTTCTTTCTTTCTTTCTTTTTTTATTATTATTATTGTTGTTTTTGTATTAAGAGTATAATATAATTTTGACCTTGACATTGAAATTCTAAATACTCGTGTATGAAATTTTTACATAACATCAACAAATATAGCACATTTCTAAGTATTAAGTTTATTCCCCTACATTTTGCAAAAATAATATAAAAGAAAAACGAGCACTGAAAGAGAACCCCTCAATTTATTCTAGTCATTTTTATATTCATCCCCCAATTCCCTCCTTTTTCAAACAATTGAAACAGAAATCTACTACTTAATGTGTTTAATAATAAACTGACTGAAATGCCATTAAATAAATGACTATAATAAGTGAGAAATATATTGAAATAAATGAATATTTGTGGCATTTTATTTGATTCACTCTATTAAAAGTCTACATTCTCATATGAAGCTTCATATACCGGATCCCTAGTATGTTAGAAAAGAACTCAGACCACTGTTGTTATAGCAAATTTTTTCTTCCATTTTTATTTAACTACAAATAAGAAATGGGGTTTAAAATAAGGCAAACAAAATGGACTTAAGTTACGCTAAAATATTTTAATCCCATTCACTAATTCTTTTCCCCTTTTATTTGTTTTATTTTAATTCTTCATCAGCACATAGCAAATTGTTGAAAAAAGAGCTTTAATTCAGTTTAGCAGCAAAGGAATAAAATTCTTTTAAGGTTTTGTTTTATAATTCATGGGAATTTAATTCCAACCACAAGGTAATTAAATTACAGAGAATCCAGTTTAAGATTCTAAAGGAAATTAGGAGGAAAACGCAAAAACAAAAGATAAAATTAAAATAAAACAAAACAAGAGAAAAAACGAAAATAAAAAGGCACAAAATAAAAGAATTCAGTTAAAAATAAACTAAAGAAAATCTATGATTCAGTTAAAAACTAATTTTAGTTGAGGTTTAATTCTAGTTTGGACTTTATTTAGCTTCTAACTCAGATTCAATTCAGATTCTTGTTCAGTTCTAGTTTAGTTCTAGTTCAGTTCTATTACAGTTCTAGTTCAACTCTAGTTGAGTTCTATTTAACTTACAGTTTAGTTGTAGTTCAGTTAAAGTTCTGTTCTATTTCAGTTCTAGTTCAGTTCTAGTACAGTTCTAGTTCAGTTCTAATTCAGTTCTTGTACAGTTCTAGTTCAGTTCTAGTTCAGTTCTTGTACAGTTCTAGTTCAGTTCAGTTCTAGTTCAGTTCTAGTTCTAGTTCGGTTCTAGTTCAGTTCTAGTTCAGTTCTAGTTCAGTTCTAGTTCAGTTCTAGTTCAGTTCTAGTTCAGTTTTAGTTCAGTTCTTGTTCAGATCTAGTTCAGTTCTAGTTCAGTTCTTGTACCGTTCTAGTTCAGCTCAGTTCTAGTTCAGTTCTAGTTTAGTTCTAGTTCAGTTCTAATTCAGTTCTAGTTCAGTTCTAGTTCAGTTCTAGTTCGGTTCTTGTTCAGTTCAGTTCTAATTCAGTTCTAGTTCAGTTCTAGTTAAAATTCCAGTTTATATTCCAGTTCATTATACTACAGTTTCTACTTCAAATATTAGTTCAGATAGCAATTTAAGTTAAGATTTAAGTTCAAATTTTATTTTAGATTTTATTCAAGATTCTAGTTCATATTCTAGTTAAAATTCTAAATCAGACTCTAGATCAGTTCTATTTTAGTTTTTCTATTAGATCCTGGTGCAGATTCTAGTGCTCATTTTAGTTTGGATTCTGGCCGAGATAATAATTGAGATTCTAGTTCAGTTCTAGTTCAGATTATAGTACAGATTGTGATTCAATTGCAGATTCTAGTTTAGATTCCAATTCAGATTCTTATTTAGATGCTACATCAGATTCTACTTGAGGTACTGTCAGTTCTTCTTCAATTATACTCCACAACTTTAATATTCACTTCAAATTTCCTTCAAATTTTATATGTTTAAATTCAACCCAAAAAATAAAATTGTGAGCCAATCAATCATTCCTTAAGTAAAGACTACTGAGCAGGAAAAAAACTAAATAAATGTTCACTTTCAGAAAAAAAAAGTGCTTCCATCATCACAGAGAAGCAAACAGAAAAAAAAGCTTTTTAGAATTAAAAAGCCTTTAAATATTTAGGAAATCTAAAATCGTACGGGAGAAGTAAAAGCAAACAACATGGAATTGAATGAATTTTTCAGCCTTAAATAATGAATTTATATTTCTTCTTCAAACTCTCCTTCTTAACTCACATTTTTTTTTCTTACAGCAACTGAATAAAATGGATCATCTGAAATATTTTATACAAAATATCTTAAGGGTCCTTGAAAACGAAATTGAAGGTAGAGAAGTGAATAGAATGATGAAATAATAATAAAAAGAGGAAGAAAATATGTATTTTGAGAGAAAAAAGCTTAAAATTCAATTGGAGTGATTGATGAAGCAGACTAAAGGTCTAAAGGAAGCATGAAACATGATTGGCAACCAAGTTCAAAAGGATGTTGCCCTGTAAAAAGGAGGGAAAATCTAAAAATAATTTATTAAAATTTAAAGAAATTTACAAAGGAATTTTGCGAAAACCAAACAGATTTTAAGACAATAAAAAGTAACACAAAGGAACCTCCAACAATTGTCCTTTTGCACTTTCATTAATGTCAGGTTTCCTAATATTTCATCCTTCTCTATTTCCAGTTTTATTATTTTTATTATTTCCCTCTTTTATTAGAAAATTTTCTCTTATTTTAAATTCATTTGAAAATTTAATTAAATATTCATAAACAACAACAACAGCAAAATATTCAATATTTAAATTTAATTCGGAAATTTGTTGTCGATTAAGAACTTTTAACTTAATTATTTTCCTTTTTATACCCTCCACCACTACAAGTTAAGAAAAGGGTTTGTTAACTTTGTCAATCTGTGTGTAGCGCTAATAAGGAATCATCTCAGGCCCCACAATGTATATATATACTTGCATTAAATTGAAATCTGAGTTGCATTAGCTATGTCTGTCTGACCGTCTGTCTTTCCGTAAGTCCGTCTGCTGGTTGGCACTCTCACATCGACAATAATTGAGTTTCCAATATACAACCAGCAAAATCGGTTCAGTATCTGCTCCCTGTTTTATTTAAGGAAAACGTTTATATATCGTCCGAAACATGAAGTTTTTACTTCACAAGCATCTCATGGTGCAGGGTATTGTAGATTCGGTATAACCCAATATAGCACTGTTACTTATTATAAATTTTATGTGTTTAAATGTTTGACAGCATTTGTCGGAGTTGTATGTTGTAAGTATTGTATTATATGTTATTAAGCATCTTTACAACTGATATTTAATATCTTTTTGTTGTACAATACAAAAGTCTTTAATTAAGATTTGACACAAATAATAATAACTGTGATAATAATAATAATGATGATAGTAAATGTCTTTAGAGAACATTTATTAAAATGTAAAACATTTACTTTGTAAAAGTGTTAGAACATAAAGGAATCTGGTTACAACGATTTGTACCAGGCGAGAAGTCCTTATAAATACATATTGGAGAAGAAAATGAGAAAAATGTATTGAATAAATAGAATAATTCATTATATTATGTAAGAGGAAGATAAAAGAGTTCATAAAATCGACATCCAATTTATTTATAATTTAACTGAACTAGAACTGAACTCGAACTGAACTCGAACTGAACTAGAACTGAACTCGAACTGAAGTGGAACTAAACTAGAACTGAACTAGAACTGAACAAGAACTGAACTCGAACTGAACTTGAACTAAACTAGAACTGAACTTGAATTAATCTAGGACTGAGCTAGAACTGAACTAGAACTGAACTAGATCTGAACTAGGACTGAACTAGAACTGAACTAGAACTGAACTAGAACTGAACTCGAAATGAACTAGAACTGAACAAGAACTGAACTCGAACTGAACTTGAACTGAACTAGAACTGAAATAGAACTGAATTAGAAATGAACTCGAACTGAACTTAAGCTGAACTAGAACTGAAATAGAACTGAATTAGAAATGAACTAGAACTGAACTTGAACTGAACTAAAATTGAACTAGAACTGAACTTAAGATGAACTAGAACTAAACTAGAACTGAACTTGAATTAATCTAGGACTGAGCTAGAACTGAACTAGAACTGAACTAGATCTGAACTAGGACTGAACTAGAACTGAACTAGAACTGAACTAGAACTGAACTCGAAATGAACTAGAACTGAACAAGAACTGAACTCGAACTGAACTTGAACTGAACTAGAACTGAACTCAAACTGAACTAGAACTGAACTAGAACTGAACTTAAGCTGAACTAGAACTGAACTTGAATTAATCTAGAACTGAACTAGAACTGAATTTGAACTGAACTAGAACTGAACTCGAACTGAACTTAAGCTGAACTAGAACTGAACTTAAACTAAACTAGAACTGAACTAGAACTGAACTCGAACTGAACTAGAACTGAACTCAAACTGAACTAGAAATGAACTAAAACTAAAATTGAACTGAACTAGAACTGAACTTAAACTAAACTAGAACTGAACTAGAACTGAACTAGAACTGAACTCGAAATGAACTAGAACTGAACAAGAACTGAACTAGAACTGAACTTGAATTAATCTAGGACTGAGCTAGAACTGAACTCGAACTGAACTAGAACTGAACTTAAGCTGAACTAGAACTAAACTAGAACTGAACTTGAATTAATCTAGGAATGAGCTAGAACTGAACTCGAACTGAATTAGAACTGAAATTGAACTGAACTAGAACTTAACTAGAACTGAACTAGAACTGAACTCGAAATGAACTAGAACTGAACAAGAACTGAATTAGAACTGAACTTAAGCTGAACTAGAACTGAAATAGAACTGAATTAGAAATGAACTAGAACTGAACTAGAACTAAAAAGAACTGAACTTTAACTGAATTAGAACTGAACTAAAATTGAACTAGAACTGTAGTGAACTTGACCATCGGGCAATATATAAACATTTTTATAGGCCAAATCCTAGTCTTTGTCTACTATAAACATTAAATTCTAACAAAAATTATTTCTTTCTTTTTGGGTCAACTGATATTGTGGCCAAATATGTATTATCGCATATATTTTTTTATATGTTATTTGGAAAAAAAGACAAAAATAATAAAATTAATACAAATTCAAAACAAATAAACAATATTTGAAAATAAATTGTCACAATATCAAAAAAAAAAAAAAAAAAAATATTACATATTTTAATACACCTCTCCCCCTCTCTACACTCAAAAACTATCATAAGGAAAACATAAAGAAAATAAAATTTATGTTTTTTTTTTAAATTTTTTCCCCATTTTCCTTTTACTCTTTTGGTTTTGTAGTGTGTGGCAAAATGTTGTTGTGTTGTTGTGTACGACGACCAGAGACAACATCTACTTAATACTAATTTTTTTCAACACTCCACTCGACAACTAAACAAACAAGGACATTTTATGTTAAAATAAATAAATAAATAAATAAAAAATAAAATATAAAAAATTTTACAAACATCGAAACAAGTTGTCATGGTTTATGGTAAAAGTATTTGACAACAACAACAATAACAACAAAATTCTATAAGAATACAAGAAAAAAATTTTTTGAAAAATAAGAGAAAAATAGTGAAATAAAAGAAAATAAATTATATTTTTATTTCATTTTATTTGTGTGAGTGTTGTTTGTATTTGTTTATTGTTTGTTGTGTGTATGAAGTAAGAATATTAAATAAATCATTCTGAAGAAAATGTTTATTTAATATACATTTTAACTCTTCTTCTGGTGATACAAACAAACAAACAAACAAACAAACGAAAAACTAAAAAGAGGAAAATATAATAAAATTTTAGTTTTTCTCATTTTTAAGACAGTTTTTCATTTTTCGAATTGATAAAAGTTGTGTAGAAAAATAATACAGAGAGATAACCCAACAAACATATAAATTCGTAATATGTAGTAAAGTTTCATTTTAGTTTTAGTTTAGTTTTAGTTCAGTATTAGCTAAATTCTAGTTCAGTTCTAGTTCAGTTCTAGTTCAGTTCCAGTTCAGTTCTAGTTCATTTCTAGTTCAGTTCTAGTTCAGTTCTAGTTCAGTTCCAGTTCAGTTCTAGTTCAGTTCTAGTTTAGTTCCAGTTCAGTTCTAGTTCAGTTCTAGTTCAGTTCTAGTTCATTTCTAGTTCAGTTCTAGTTCAGTTCTAGTTCAGTTCTAGTTCAGTTCTAGTTCAGTTCTAGTTTAGTTCCAGTTCAGTTCTAGTTCAGTTCTAGTTCAGTTCTAGTTCATTTCTAGTTCAGTTCTAGTTCAGTTCTAGTTCAGTTCTAGTTCAGTTCTAGTTTAGTTCCAGTTCAGTTCTAGTTCAGTTCTAGTTCAGTTCTAGTTCAGTTCTAGTTCAGTTCTAGTTCAGTTCTAGTTCAGTTCTAGTTCAGTTCTAGTTCAGTTCTAGTTCAGTTCTAGTTTAGTTCCATTTCAGTTCTAGCTCAGTTCTAGTTCAGTTCTAGTTCAGTTCTAGTTCAGTTCTAGTTAAGTTCTATTTCAGTTCTAGTTTAGTTCCATTTCAGTTCAAGCTGAGTTCTAGTTCAGTTCTAGTTCAGTTATAATTCAGTTCTAGTTTAGTTCTAGTTCACTTTTACCTAAGTTCTAGTTTAGTTCCAGTTCAGTTCTAGTTCAGTTCTAGTTTAGTTCCATTTCAGTTCAAGCTGAGTTCTAGTTCAGTTCTAGTTCAGTTCTAGTTTAGTTCCAGTTCAGTTCTAGTTTAGTTCCAATTCAGTTCAAGCTAAATTCTAGTTCAGTTCTAGTTTAGTTCCAGTTCAGTTCTAGTTCAGTTCTAGTTTAGTTCCATTTCATTTCTAGCTGAGTTCTAAGCTCAGTTCTAGTTCAGTTCTAGTTCAGTTCTAGTTCAGTTCTAGTTCAGTTCTAGTTTAGTTCCATTTCAATTCAAGCTGAGTTCTAGCTCAGTTCTGTTCTTATTCAGTTCTTATTCAATTCAAGTTTGAATTCTGATCAAAATTCTATTTTTGATCAGAATTTTAAACTTAAATTTTAACTTAATAAAATTTTGATTTCGTTCATAATAAAGTTCAGGTTATTCATCTGAATCTGTTTCAGGAATTTATATCAGAATCGAGTTTGAGTTACAGTTCCAGTTAAGATATTGTTCAGATTCTTGTTCGATTCTAGTTTAGATTCCAGCTCACATTTTTGTTTAGATTCTAGTTCAGACTGTAGTCCAATTCTAGTTAAGATTCTAGTTTAGATTTTCACTTATAATGTAGTTGAGTTCCTAACTCGGATTATGTTACAGATTCTAATTCGGATTATAGTTTAGATCCTATTTGAGTTTCGAGTTTAGATTTTAGGTCTGATTCTAGTTCTGACCGTAATCAGGATTCAAGATTTAAGTTCAGATTCTAGTTAAGTTTGTTGTGTAAATTTTAGCCCGAACTCAAATTCAGGTTCTATTTAAAATTCTTGTTTAAGCTCTGATACAGATTCTAGTTCAAGTTCCGGTTATCATGCTAAATCAGATTCTAGATCTGATTCCAGTTCAGATTCTAGTTCAGATTATCTTTTAGATTCAAGTTCAAAATCTAGTCAAGATTTCAGTTAACACTCTTGTTCAGATTCCAGTTCAGATTCTATTTCAAACTCTTACTCAGATTTTACTTCTGTTTCAAGTTCAGATTTGATATGAGACTCTATTTCGGTTTCTAGTTCACACTTTTATTGCAACCTAATTGAGATTTTATTAAAGATTGTACTTCAAATTGAGATCAGATTCAATTCCCTATTGTAGTTCTAGATTCTGAGTTAAGATTTTAGTTTAAATTTTTGTTAATTTCCACTACAAAATCACGTTCAGATTTTATTTGAAGTTATTGCTTAAAATCTATTCAGATTAAATTCACACTCTGTTTCAGGGTGTTATTGAATTCAGGTTCCAGTTCTTATTATGGTTCATGTTGTATTTGAAATTTTAGTTCAGATGTTCAGTTTTGATGTTTTCTGAGTTTTTTTCTTTCAGATTATTGTTTAGAATACAAGTTTAGTTCAAGTCCCAGTTCCAGTTTAGGTTGTATTTCATGTTATAGTTCAGTCTTTACCTCTGATGTGAGTAAAGATTTAAATTTAATTTTTAGTTCCAAATTTCTTTGAGATTTTTTCCAAATTCTGGTTAAGATTCCAGTTCGAATTTAAACATAAATTTAAGTTCACATTGCAGTTCAGATTTTAGCTTAAAGTTAAGTTCAGCTCTTGGTTCTGTTTCCTGGGTTAGATCCGTTCAGTATTAGTATCCATTAATATAAATGTTACAAATAAAAGAATTTTATATGCTCCTTTATTTATTTGAATTTCCTCCCCCCTCCCCGTAATATACCCGATATGTACTCTATTTATTCAGACAACAAACTAGAAAACAAATATGTTTTAGTTTCTTACAAAAGTTTTGAATTTCTTTCAATTTTTTTTCTAAGAAAAAAAAGGATTCAACTTTTTTTATGAAAAAAACTCTCTTTCTTTATTTATTCAATATAACAACCAAATTCTATAAAGAAAATAGTCAAGTGAAAAATAATAATAATAATTTTAGTGAAATGGGTAGCGCCATGGAAGTGTGAGAGTGAAAAGTGTTAAAAACGTTGTAGAGACTTAAAAGTTTATTTATTTTTAAAAAATTTCAAAAATTATTTTTTAAAAAATTTTCTTTAACATTCAACCATAAAAAATAATAGAAATAACAAATAAAAATTGACACAATCTATTATAAAAGTGTTTTTCTTTTTATGGTTGGAAATGATGTTGGAGTTGCTACTGCTGATGATGATATTGAGAAACACGTAAGAATGCTATAATCGGCTATGCCGAGTCTTCAATACCCTTCACAACAAATGCCTAAGAAATAACTAAAGTATGTTTCGTATAAACTCACATATACACTCACAAGTTCATACAATATATGAATGTATTTCTTATATCACAAAAAAACTTTAATTCGTCTTAAAATGAGTTATATTTTTAGCTAAAACTTTTTTTCTTATGAACCGATTTTAATGATTTTCGGAATAGCAATGAGGTATATATTTTTTAATATTATGGTAATTTATTTTTATTTATATTATTTTAATTTGTTTCAGATATCGGAGAACCGATTTTACTGCTTTAATCTGGCCAAATTTCATTGAGTTCTGTCGACAACAACAGACAGACGGACAGACAACAGATTTGATGTCATTCTTGATGTAACGCTAAGAAGGAATCATCTCAAACGCCAAAATGAATATACATATATTCTTACATCAAATCGAAATCTGAGTCGATTTAGACATGTCCTTCTGTCTGTCTATATGTCTATTTCTGGTTGCCACGCTCACATCCACAACAATTATCGAAGCTCAATGAAATTGATCCTAAATATTTGTTATAGTCCTGAGAAGTTTACAATATAAAAATCAGGAAAATCGGTGCAGTATATATAAAGATATAGACCGATATCTGTGACAACCTCTAAATTCAAGCGAAAAACTTTTGCAAAATTATCCATTATAAATCAACAAATAAAAATGAAATTTTGCCATAATATTAAGTTGTATATACTTCACCATCATTCCAAAAATTATCAAAATCGGTTCAGTAGAAAAAACGTTATAGCCAAACCAATAAGTAGTTTAATGACTCATTCAAAGTTCCAGTGTGATTTTTAAGAAAAACGTTTATATATTATATACATTTGTGTATGTGTACGTGTGTATGTACGAAACATAATGTATTTACTTTACACACATTTATGGTGAAGGGTATTTAATCAATTCGACATAGTCGAATGTAGCATTCTTACTTGTTCTTATTGGAATCGAATCGAAGTGCACTAAAGAGTTCGAAGAAGAATGAAAATCATGTTAACAAAATGAATGAAGAAAATATCAATTTCAATTTATTGAAAAAATAAATAATAAAAATTTACATAAACATAAATTTATTATGAATATTTTTTATTTACTTCCATTAAAGTTAAATGGTCGAGAGAATTATGAAAATTTCAAAAAAAAAATATTTAAAAAATATTTGGTATCTTTAAAGAGAAGAGAATTTAAGATTCTTAAATTTTTGTTTAATATTTTTAATATAAAGGAGTGGAATCAAAAAATGCTTAACACACGTTTTTTATTACAACTTTTATATCAAGTATTATTTGATAGTTCTTTTGATCAAGTTACCTTTGCAAAACATGTTCGTTATTATGTTTGATGTCAAACAAGTGAATTTATTGTTAATCTGATTAAATTAAGTGGCCGGAATAGAAGTCCGTACCAAAGTTATTATATATTTTCAATAAAACCCAACTTGGTCTTACATACATTTGGCCAATCACTCCAAGTTTTGACGTCAAACTGTTGCCAGTGCTGTTAAAAAGTACCGGTAGAACTTGTTCGTTGATTGAAAACCTGGTTTAGCTAGAAGCAAAGGTCCAAAAAAAGAAGCATTTTCAAAAGAGCCCATAATTCATCCGGTAAGTAAGCAAAGCTCGGTCTATTTGGTAAAAGTTAAAGCTAATGCAGGTTTAAAAACATGCAAGGCTTATTAGCGCTGCTAAAAATTTAGTGGCCAAAAAGAAAGCACTGAAATGGAAGTCAAGATTTCAAAAAAAAAAAAAAAAATCGTTGCATAATGGATGACGTAACATACGTTCTGGTCGATGTTTTACAACTTCCTGGTAAAAAAAATTTATGTTGCTGTTGCTTGAAGGAACTTTGAAAAAAGTTTAAGACCCAAAAGCAATTAAAATTTCGCAAAAGCTCTTGGTATGACAAGCGATATGAAGAAGTGACAAAAGAACCCAATAATTTTTTACGACGGAGTCTATAAATACCGAAATTTACATCAAGCGATGTTTACAAAAAATGCTACTTCCACTTCTTTTTGGCCAGACTTGACATTCTGTCACTTTGGAAAACAAGCACTTAAGAGGGAAAAGAACAATAATGTGGTATATGTTCCAATAGAGGCAAATTCTCCAATCTGGCCGGAACTAAGACCAGTGGAGAGATATTGTGATCTTGTTAAAAGAGAATTGAAAAGTTGGTCAAATGTGTGCTAAATTTTAAGCGAAGAGGGACTACTTGTTCGGGTAAAGTTACGTAAAACTCTATTAAATCATTTAAGAAAGAATTTCCGAAAAAGGCTAAAATTTCATAATTTTTAAAATAATTTTAATCAAATAGAACCGTGAGTTTAGTGGTTTTGTTTTCATTCACAATATATATGTATGTTAAGAATTTTTCCATCTCACTGCTTATACAGACCATTGACCTTTCTGCACCTACAATTTTATCATTTCCAGTGAAAAAAAAAAAATTCCAAATAGAAAAATAAATTCTTTTAACAAAATAATTATGGACATGATTATGATAAAATGTACAAAAGCAAAAAAATAACAACAACAACAACAACCCCATCATTATCATCAACTGCAGAAATTCAAAATCACAAGAAATATTTAATAAAATAAAAAAACTACAATTTAAGTTGAATTATTATCATCAGCACCCCATAAAACTCTTCTGGCAGGCAAATTCACAAAAACAACAACTGCACAGAGAAGAAAAAACTAAAACCCAGATACTTGGAGACAGACTTTCATAGCAGACAGTCAGTTAAACACACCAAATGGACAAGACCTTTTAGATTAAGCTAAAGTCAGTCAGTTAATAAAAGATTTTCCAGCATTTGCACATTCCAAAACAAGTTGAATGGAAAAAAACCATAATTTGAAATATTTAAAGTTTTTTTTCCATAAAATAACAATAAAAGGAGGGAGATTATGCACAAAAGGGTAAGAAAAAATCGTAATCAGTTTCATTTAGTTTAGATCTACGTCAGCGCTAAAGAAGTTCTAGTTTCAAATCGGTACAATCTTGAGTTAGTTAGTTCAATTGGCGTTCAATTGGTCAATTCTACAGTTCAGATTCATATTTAGCTCAGCTATTGGAGATTCTACTTAAGATTTTTGGCTAAAATTTTAGACCAGACTTGAGTTAAAATTTTAGTTCAGACTCTGGTTCAAATTCCAGTTCAGGTGGTACTGCCTATTTCAGATTTCAAACCAATTAATGTTTCTCCTCCAGAGTCCATAACAGATTCAAATTATAGTTCTGATTTCTGTTTCTAGTTCAGACTCGAATTCATATTATCGTCACGACTGAAGATAAGATTCTCAGATTCAGTTTAGATTCAAGTTGGGATACTGCTGAAGTTCTACTTTAGTTCTAGTTCATTTCTAGTTCAGTTTTAGTTTCATTTTAGTCCAGTTCTACTTCAGTTCCTGTTCAGAAATAGTTCAGTTCTAGTTACGTTCTAGTTTAGTTCTGGTTCAGTTCTACTTCATTTCTTGTTCAGTTCTATTTCGGTTCTAGTTCTAGTTCAATAACAGTTTAGTTCTAGTTCAGTTCTAGCTTAGTTCTGGTTCAGTTCTAGTTCAGTTTTAGTTCCGTTTTAGTCCAGTTCTACTTCAGTTCCTGTTCAGAAATAGTTCAGTTCTAGTTACGTTCTAGTTTAGTTCTGGTTCAGTTCTATTTCAGTTCAAGTTCAGTTCAAGTTGAGCTTTAGTTCAGTTCTGCTTCAGTTCTTGTTCAGTTCTAGTTCAGTTCTAGTTCAGTTCTAGTTCAGTTCTAGTTCAGTTCTAGTTCAGTTCAAGTACAGTTCAAGTTGAGCTCTAGTACAGTTCTGCTTCAGTTCTAGTTCAGTTCTAGATCAGTTCTAGTTCAGTTCTAGTTCAGTTCTAGTTCAGTTCTACTTCAGTTCTTGTTCAGTCATATTTCAGTTATAGTTCAGTTCTCGTTCAGATCAAGTTAAATTCCATTTCATTTCAAGTTCAGTTCTAGTTCAGTTCTAGTTCAATTCTATTTCATTTCTAGCTCATTTCTGGTTCAATTCTAGTTCAGTTCTAGTTCATTTCAATAATAGTTTAGTTCTGGTTCAGTTTTAATTCAGTTCTAGTTCGGTTTTAGTCCAGTTCTACTTCAGTTCTCGTTCAGATCAAGTTAAATTCCATTTCATTTCTAATTCATTTCAAGTTCAGTTCTAGTTCAATTCTGGTTCATTTCTAATTCATTTCTAGTTCATTTCAAATTCTAGCCACTACAGTATGCTCGAGATTATTAGTTATAGTACATTCAAAATTATAGACTATAATTAAGTCTTGATCGTGAACTATATTATATGTGACATAACTTTTATCTGAAATTTTATTTTAATTAAATTTCAGCAATTTAGGTAAAACTTACTAATTGTGACTAAAGCACGTTTTAGTTTTCGCTCAACTATA
Source organism: Cochliomyia hominivorax (assembly GCA_004302925.2). Classification (NCBI taxonomy): domain Eukaryota; kingdom Metazoa; phylum Arthropoda; class Insecta; order Diptera; family Calliphoridae; genus Cochliomyia; species Cochliomyia hominivorax. The sequence goes on along the minus strand of PYHX02000158.1, from coordinate 96,969,022 downwards.
AATTTATTTTATCTATAAATTCACACATTTGTAGTCGATAGTTTTTTTTCTTTTTGGTATCAGACAGAATCGATACGTGTATGCAATCACCAGATGATTTGTTTTCAATTTGACTACCAATTTTTTTTTATTTTCGTTCAGAAACATTTTATTTATTTTTTGTTTCTAATATTATTTTCTATACAGTTTTGTGTTTTATTATCCAACTTGATTATAGTTTTATATATTCGGGCGTAAAGGGAAGACAACTTCTTTATATAAACAAGAATTGAATGCAAAAATAAAATTGCACAAAAAGCAATAAAATCAATTTGAAAATACACCTCTGTGTGAAATAAGACAAAAAAAACTATACGAAAAACTGACAGCAGCAGCAGCAGATAAAATAGTATGAATAAGATATTATTTCGTGAAGAAAAACAGGAAGTGAACACTTAATATGGGATCTCCATAAGAACATATTAATTGAAGTTGAATTATAAGAAAAATATTTAGTAATTTTTAGTTTCATTCAGGTTCTATTTTTTTATACTCAGTTTTCGCTCCTTATTAAATTGTGCGCTCCCTGTTTTGATTGCATGCATACGTAAACAGCTATAAATAATAACAGCAGAGAGTATTAAAAATGTATAAAGAAAAAAAAACAGAAAAAATATAGCAGATATTTATGTTTTAAAATTTACTGTAAATTGTGATTGGAATTTGTAATTGAATAAAATTCTGAATAAAATAAAATACAAAAACAAAGAGAAAATATATTACAGAACTAAACGTGAATTATGGAAATATTTTATGTATTTTTAGCTTAAATCACATAAACTATTGTTTAATCAATAAAAATAATTTTGCATTAAACGACAAAGTATAAGAGATTTTTTTGTATAAGAAAAGTATCAAAAAATTGTGACATTATAAAGGAAGATGTTTGCTAATGAAAGATATACATGCCATCTTAAGATATAAGAGATATTGCATTATACGAAAAAAGATAAATTTTACATAGAAAATTTTCTATAGCAAATTGTGTCTTATATGAAAAACCATACTTAAGCAAAGCATATTTTCTTCTAGTATAAGAGATTGTTGTATAAGGAAAATATAAAATATTAACGTAGGAGAATTTTTAATAGATGCTCATAACATCATAAAGGAAGCTGTCTTCCAATGAAAGATAAATCCGCCATGTTAATATAAGAGATATTGCAAATTTTCTCTAAAAAAATTTGTCTTATACGAAAAACCACAATTTTTCTATAAAAAAATTGTGTCTTTAACGAAAAACCTCAAATTTTCTATAGAAAATTTTGTCTTATACGAAAAAAAAGACAAATTTTCTGTAGAAATTTTTGTCTTATACGAAAAAAAAGGCAAAATTTTCTGTAGAAAATCTTCTATAGGAAATTTTGTCTTATACGAAAAAAAGAAAAATTTTCTATAAAAAATCTATAGAAAATTATGTTTTATATGAAAAGAAGACAATTTTTCTGTAGAAAGTTATGACTTATACGATTCTATAGTATAAGAGAAAAATGTCATTAGATCTAAAAGTATTTTTTATTGTTTCTTATTTTTTCATTTTTTGAGACAGAATTAATGACTGTCTGTTTGTAATTAAAATCACAATTTATGATGCAAAATCATCAAAATGTCTGCATTTTGCAAGCAGAAGTAAAAATTTAAATTATTTTTAATTTTATTGCCAAAAAATTAGTGTTTTTCTCTGTTTAGAGTTGATTTTATGATCAACCTTCAACAAAATATTTTAACTTTATTACTTTTAAAAACTTCAAACAACTGAAAACCCCTCCTAAACTTTTTGAATATTTTGATGGTTTTTTTTTCGTATCTTTTATTTTGTGTTTTTGGTGTTTAAGTTAGAAAAGACTTTATTTGATTGCACCAGACTAGAGAATGGCAAAAGGCCGTCGAAAGAAAAAATACACTAAAATTCAAACTGAAAAACCTAATGAAACAAGCAGACATTTGAAACAGACAAACATTTATTATACGACTTCTAACTAAATGGAACCGAAATAAACTGAAGAATACAACCTCAAGCGAACAAACGTACATACAAACAAACATCTTTCCATCTTTCCAATTATCTTTAAAAAAAATCATAAACTTATAAAATTGATTGTTTGCTGTCAGTTGTGGGTAACACCCGCTTTAAAACCCCAAACAAAACAAAACAAAAGCAAAAGAATGGACTACAAAAACAACAATAAAAAAACTGTCTATCAGTCCTCCAGTTAAGCGGTCGCTTCGCCCGTCAGTCATTCAGTCACACAGTCTAAATGAGTTAAAGTTTTTGCAACACAAAAAAATCACCATGAAACAATAAATTTGTTAGACTCAACGAAAAAAAGAGGCAAAAAGCGTCTTTCACCAAAAGACGATAAAACAAATAAAACAACAACAAAAATTATGCCATCGAAGGTAAATTTATATAAAAGTTGATTTTATATCCGCAACAATTCTTTAGGTCTGCTGTCTCTTACTCGTGTATCTTGTTTATGGTGGCACCATAACTGAGCTTTTTCTCTTCAGACTTCTTTTGTTGTTGTTCTTGAAGGGGAATTTTTTATTTTCTTCTAAAATTCATTTGGCATTTTGTGATTGTGATGCTGTTGTCTTTAATTTTATGTTTTCTCCAAACACATTAATATTATTTCGAATGGATTTTATTGTTCCCGATTGAAGGCAGAAAAAAACATCAATACAATGTATAGTTTTTTTCGACATTGACAACACTTAAAGGAAAAAATTCAAAAAGTTGTAGTATTAGACACATAAGAACATTTTCTTAGTATAAGAGAATTTTCTTAACATAAAATTTTCTTAGTAGAGAGAATTTTCTTAACATAAAATTTTTCCATAGAAGAGAATTTTCTTAAGAGAAAATTTTCTTCATAAAAGTAGAATTTTCTAAAGAGAAAATTTTCTACATATAAGAGAATTTTCTTAAGAGAAATTTTCTACATATAAGAGAATTTTCATAAGAGAAAATTTTCTACATATAAGAGAATTTTCTTAAGAGAAAATTTTCTACATATAAGAGAATTTCTTAAGAGAAAATTTTCTACATATAAGAGAATTTTCTTAAGAGAAAATTTTCTACATATAAGAGAATTTTCTTAAGAAAAATTTTCTACATATAAGAGAATTTTCTTAAGAGAAAATTTTCTACATATAAGAGAATTTTCTTAAGAGTAAATATTCTACATATAAGAGAATTTCTTAAGAGAAAATTTTCTTCGATAAGAGAATTACTTAAGAGAAAATTTTCTTCGTATAAGAGAATTTTTTAAGAGAAAACTTTCTACATATAAGAGAGTTTCCTTAAGATAAAATTTTCAACATATAAGAGAATTTTCTTAAGATAAAATTTTCGACATATAAGAGAATTTTCTTAAGGGAAAATTTTCTACTTATAAGAAAATTTTTGTAAGGGAAAATGTTCTTCGTATAAGAGAATGTCTTAAGGAAGTATTTTCTTCCTATACGAATTCATTTAAGAGAAAAATTTCTTACTATAAAAGAAGTTTTCTAAGAGAAATTTTTTTACTATAAGAGAAGTTTACTAAAAGAAAATTTTCGTTGTATAAGAGAATTTTCCTAAGAGAAATTTTCTTAGCAAAAGCGAATTTTCTTAGGAGAAAATTTTCTTTGTATAAGAGAAAATTTTCTTACTATAAAAGAAGTTTTCTAAGAGAAATTTTTTACTATAAGAGAAGTTTACTAAAAGAAAATTTTCGTTGTATAGAGAATTTTCCTAAGAGAATTTTTTTAACAAAAGCGAATTTTCTTAAGAGAAAATTTTCTAAGTATAAGTGAATTATCTTTAAAAGAATTTCTTGGTATAAGAGAATTTTCTTGAGAGAAAACAGAAGCAGACAGTTTTTGTAGAGAAGGTCGTCGTTGCTTAGAAAATTATCTTTTTCTAAGAAAATTTCTCCTTGAGAAAAATCCTAAAAACTATTTATAAATTAGTTTTTTGTCCAACAAAATTTTCTTCTCAGTGCATTTTTAAGCTCAGCTGGTTTTTGTTGAATTCCTTGGAAATTATGTTCAGCTCGTTCCTTTAAACACGAGCAAACAATAAAGAAAGTTTTTTTTTTCACTTTTTTGTCTTTTTAGTTAAATCATACATGTGTTTTTTGCCTTGTGATGAGTAAAATACTTTTTATCTGTCTTTTGCTACTTATGAAGTTTTTTTCTCCTTTTTGCATTAACATCCAGCATATGTTGTCGTCATAGTAGTTGCAGGTTGTTATTGTTGCTGTTGGTTGTGGTGGTTGTTACTGCTGCCGTTTGTAGTCAGTTCTTCTTCTTCTTCTTCCTCTCGCATAACTAAGCCTATCATCAAGTCTTTCCTGCTGTTGTGTCGTCTTTTAAGGTAGTTTATGGCTGCTGTTGGGGTTTATTCCTGGTTCTTCGAAAACTTTTTGTCGTTATTTTACCTTCTGCTTCCATTTACTGCTTATTGTTTTTGTTGTCAGATGGTTTTGTAGTTCCTACTGATTGGTTTTTATTCTTTAGATGCAAAGTTAAAAGTACCTTTACCTACGACACTTTTATTGCTATTTAACCTGTTTCGTTTCAAGAGAATGTTGCCTTTTGATACTCCTGCCTTTATTGCAGCTCTTGCTTGCCATTCAAGTGAGGAAGAGACAATTCGAAAAGTTTTTTTTTGTCCTGACTTCCTTTTGGTATTTTTGGTATCTGGGGTAAAGGCAACAGAACAGTGATGCAAACATATTCAAAAACTGCTACACTAACTTTAAAGGCAAAAACATCTCAAGGTCATTTCGCACGCAAAAAAACTACAAGTTGTATCCCCTAAAACCACTGTGTCTCAAAAGGATGTTCTTTTCAAAAAATTTAACATATTTATTGCCGTTTGCCACTTGTATCTTTTCCCCGATACCTTCACAACAACGACAAAAACATCCAACTGCCCTCGAAGTTTTCAAAAACCTTCCTACAACTAAAAACCATCACAGATTTGGCTCATCTTGTCTGTTTTTATTGTGTTTCATGCGTTAAAGTATTTTTTCCTAAGATTTCTATTGTTAAACTTAATGTGTTTTTTTTACTTCTTAAAGTCGTAAATTTTTCTTGTGGGTTTTAAAAAATCGCATTTTCTTCTTATTGTTGTTGTTGCACATTTTTTTATTAGTTCATCCAGCTTTTGCCTCAAACTCAATGGCCTTTTTTGGTGGCATTGTTATGCAAAACTAGAAAAAGAACTTTATTTTGATTGTCAGTCATTCAGTCATACTTTATTTTTGTTCTCTTTTATTGCCAACAAAAACTGTTCGATTGTTACTTAAGCAAGAAGAAACTTGTTCTGTGGAACAACAACAAGGAAACAACTTTTAGTGAAAATTTTAGTGAAAAATTAAATTTTTATTAAAAATTTTAATTTTTAGTGAAAAACTAAAAATTTTAAATTTTAGTGAAAAATGAAAACTTTAAAAATTCAATTTTTTGTGAAAAATTCAATTTTTTATGAAAAATTTAATTTTTGTGAAAAATTCAATTTTTTATGAAAAATTTAATTTTTTGTGAAAAATTCAATTTTTTATGAAAAATTTAATTTTTTGTGAAAAATTCAATTTTTTTGTGAAAAATTCAATTTTTTGTGAAAAATTCATTTTTTTGTGAAAAATTCAATTTTTTTGTGAAAAATTCAATTTTTTTGTGAAAAATTCAATTTTTTGTGAAACATTCACTTTTTCTTGTGAAAAATTCACTTTTTTCTTTTTTGTGAAAAATTAAATTTTTTGTGAAAAATTCACTTTTTTTGTGAAAAATTCAATTTTTTGTGAAAAATTCACTTTTTTGTGAAAAATTCAATTTTTTTGTGAAAAATTCAATTTTTTGTTAAAAATTAAATTTTTTGTAAAAATTAAATTTTTTGCGAAAAATTCAATTTTTATTTTTATTTTATACGGACGGTTATTCCAGGCATAAGAATATTTCCAAGAGACAGACAAAAAAACAGAAGGGCAAAGCCAAATCGACTCAAATTAAGATTTGGCGCAAGAATACATATATACGTACCTTATGGGGTCTAAGGTGATTCTTTGTTAGCATTATACACGAAATGAGGATATATAAAGGGGTTATATTAAGCCAATTTTCCTTATGTTAAATACTCTTATACGTTTTCTTAATCTCTTATACTGGTTAACATTTTTCGCTGGTACATTCGGGTTTTCATTAAAATTATGCAATAAAATTAAGTTTTTATTTTAAGAAATTAACACACCTGAGTTCAGAGCTCATAAAAAGTTAGTTATGGCTGTTTTTCTATTTTTAGTCTTTCATTATTTGCTTCTTTTTACCTGTGAAAGAAAGAAAAAATAATAAAACAATAAGATTATTTTTATCATGATTATTTCTTTTTAACGTTTTTTAAGCCAGAAAAAAATTTAAATAAAATAGATTAGGCTAAGCCGAATCTTCAATACCCTCCACCACAAATGTATGTGAGGTAAATACGTTATGTTTCGTACATACACATACCACAGACATATATAATATATAAAATTAATTCTTAAAAATAACACGAAACACTTAATGAGTCATAATATTTCTTATATTTTTGGCCATAACTTCCTTTTTCTACTGAACCGATTTTGATCATTTTTAGAATTGTAATGAAGTACATATAGCCTTATGTTATGGCAAAATTTCATTCTAATTTGTCGATTTATATTGGAAAATTTTTTAGTTGAACTTATAAATTGCCTCAGATATCCTTCTAAATCTTATAAAATACTGAACCGATATTGCTGGTTTTAATAGGAAACTTCCTGTCAACAACTGAGAGATGGACACAGCTAAATCGACTCAGATTTTGAGTTTGGAGAGTACAAATAAAGTTTCCCTTTTAGGTACTTTTTGAACACTACAATGGGTACTTTTTAATTAAAAACATTTTGGAAAACTTTACTTTTTCCGAAACAAGTCAAGCAGTAAGGGCCTTTAAAAGTCGTTCATTATTAAGATCAACATTTGATTAAAACGGTGCGAAAAAAGCTTTAAATATTAAAATAAATTAGTACTTATTTCCCGGTACTTTTTTTATTTATTTAATAATTTTCTTTTTTAGTTTTCATTTACTTTGGCAGCAACAAAAAAAGACGAAACTATTTTCCTTAATAGTTTTCTTGCTTCAGAAATGTATTTGCTATTAAAGCGTGTTTTGGTGGAAAGAAGGGAAAAGGGGGGGGGATCTTGGAGTAACATCTATTCGTAGTTTGTGAATGAGTGGTTGAATGGTTGTTTAGATGGTTTGGCATTAATTTACATGGGATGCAACACCTTTACATTGTTGAAGATACAAACAAGAAGAAAAAATGTGGAAGAGAGAACTTGCATAATACTTGTTTTCTAACTGGCAAACATAAAAGATAGAAAAAATGGAAAAAAGACTTTAAACAGGGAATAGAGTAAGACGCCTTTAAACAAGTTTCTATTTACTTGATATTCAAGCTACTTAAAGTAAAACTTCGCCAGGAATTGTTGCTACATGTTGCAACATGCTGCACAATATTATTATAGAGGCAGTAAAGGAATTGTGGGGGACGTTGGATTTTTCACTGCAGCCCCGAACCAGACCAGGCCGCTGTTTTGTGTTGTCAACATTAAATAATTTTATAAATTTTTTCTTCTTAAGTTTTTCTTTTTCATTCCATTATTGTTGTAATAATTTTGCAAATATTTCCTGGGGAATAACAAATAAAGGAGCTGTAGAAGAGGGTTTCTCACTTAGTTAATATTTATTTAATTTATAAAAAAAATCCTAAATAATTTAAAATTAAAACTAGAAAACTAAAAACTTAAAAAATTTGAAGAAAATTTTGTTTATTTGAGAACTGCACAAAAAAACTTTTGCTATAAAATTAATCAGTATAAGAGAAAAATATTTTAGTATACAGAAATTGTTCAGTATAGAAGAATTTTCGAGAAAAACATTTTCTAATTATAAGAAAAATATTCTGACGGGAAATTTTCGTAGTATTAAAGAAATAATTAAATTTTTGTAGAAAAAATTTTATATGATTTTTCTTAGTATAAGAAAAATGTCTATTTTCTATTTTTTTTTTTAATTTAAGAAAATTTTCATAGGAGAATATTTGTTAGGTACAAGAAAACTTTCTAGGGAGAAAATTTACTTGGTATAAGAAAATTTTCTGTAGAGAAAATTCCTTTAGTATATGAAAATTTTCTATAGAGAAAATCTATGGAGAAAACTATTTAAGTATAAGAAAATTTTCCATGAATAAAAAATTGTCAACGAAAAAAAAAAATAATATAAAAACAAGTTTCTGTAACAAAAATTTTCTTAAAACAACAAAATTTTTCTATAGAGAAATTACAATACAGAAATTACGGTACAATTTGTCACAAAAGAAAAATTTTACAAGGAGAAAATTATTCAGGTATAAGAAAAATTGTCTTTAATATATGAAAGTATAAGAGTATAAGAGAGTTTTTTTGTAGACAATTTTTTAGTATAAGAGAATTTTGTTCTTATTACGAAAAACCTTACTAAGTATAAGAGAATTTCCAATAAAGAAAATTTTCTTTTAATATTGTACAGAGAAAATTGTGTTTAATGTAAAAGGCGATATAAGAGAAATTCTCCATACAGAAAATTATTTTGGAATGAACGTGTTAATTAAGTATAACAGATTCTTCTAACAAAAAAAAGGCTGATTCTAGTAAAAAAATATTGAATATAAGAGAATTTTCTAGAGTAAAATTTCTCCTGTACAAGAATGTTTATTGGTATAAGAGATTCTCTTTAAAACAAATTTTTAGAATAAAATACATAATTCAAACTCCTTCTGTCATTCTGTCTAATATTATCTTTTCTTAAGAAAACTTCAGTCTCGTATAAGAATATTTTAGAAAAAGTTTGTTTTCCTATTCTTTTCAGCTTCTTGACTTTATTTGTATTTTATTACCACTACAAACTCTTTTTATACGTCATTTCTCTTCTAACTTAACTTTTTTCCTTATTTTCCATTTTGCTTGATTTAAAAAAAAAATTCAAACTTTAAACTTTTCGCATACAAACAGAGTCCAACTACTCCAACGTCTACTAATACACCGATAAAGAAAAACTCATAGTCTGTGACACAGTCACACACATACTTTCACACACATTTCCTTAACTTGAATAACAAGAAGAGAAAAAACGAAATCAAAAAAACGAAAAAAAAGGAGAAAAAAAGTCAAGTTGTTATTTGTTGTTGTTGATTTATATTTAATGTTTTGCATGTCATCATTTTTGGCACAAGTTTTTGACAGATACTTGAGTAATTTATGATTGTAATTCATTAAAACTGGTTGTTGCTGTTGTTGTTGCTACTGCTGCAACTCCTGATACTGGTAGTAGAGAAGCGGTAAAAGTAGAATCAGCACAAAAAAACAAAACATACAACTAACTCTTGACAAGTCTAAAATTTGTGAGAGTTAAAGTGGCAACAAAAACCACAAACATTCAGATATGATATCGGTTTTATTTGGGAAAAGGAGATAAATATTTAAATGATAATTTTGTTAAAATTTACTTTTTCCATAGGAAATTCTTTACACAATTCTCTTCTCGTATAAGAGCATTTTCTTTAGAAAATTCTCTTCTTGTAGAAGAGCATTTTCTTTAGAAAATTCTCTTCTTTTAGAAGAGCATTTTCTTTAGAAAATTCTCTTCTTGTAGAAGAGCATTTTCTTTATAAAATTCTTTTCTTGTAGAAGAGCAATTTCTTTATAAATTCTCTTCTTGTAGAAGAGCATTTTCTTTAAAATTCTTTCTGTAGAAGAGCATTTTCTTTAGAAAATTATCTTCTCGTAGAAGAGCATTTTCTTTAGAAAATTATCTTCTCGTAGAAGAGCATTTTCTTTAGAAAATTCTCTTCTCGTAGAAGAGCATTTTCTTTAGAAAATTCTCTTCTCGTAGAAGAGCATTTTCTTTAGAAAATTCTCTTCTCGTAGAAGAGCATTTTCTTTAGAAAATTCTCTTCTCGTAGAAGAGCATTTTCTTTAGAAAATTCTCTTCTCGTAGAAGAGCATTTTCTTTAGAAAATTCTCTTCTCGTAGAAGAGCATTTTCTTTAGAAAATTCTCTTCTCGTAGAAGAGCATTTTCTTTAGAAAATTCTCTTCTCGTAGAAGAGCATTTTCTTTAGAAAATTCTCTTCTCGTAGAAGAGCATTTTCTTTAGAAAATTCTCTTCTCGTAGAAGAGCATTTTCTTTAGAAAATTCTCTTCTCGTAGAAGAGCATTTTCTTTAGAAAATTCTCTTCTCGTAGAAGAGCATTTTCTTTAGAAAATTCTCTTCTCGTAGAAGAGCATTTTCTTTAGAAAATTCTCTTCTCGTAGAAGAGCATTTTCTTTAGAAAATTCTCTTCTCGTAGAAGAGCATTTTCTTTAGAAAATTCTCTTCTCGTAGAAGAGCATTTTCTTTAGAAAATTCTCTTCTCGTAGAAGAGCATTTTCTTTAGAAAATTCTCTTCTCGTAGAAGAGCATTTTCTTTAGAAAATTCTCTTCTCGTAGAAGAGCATTTTCTTTAGAAAATTCTCTTCTCGTAGAAGAGCATTTTCTTTAGAAAATTCTCTTCTCGTAGAAGAGCATTTTCTTTAGAAAATTCTCTTCTCGTAGAAGAGCATTTTCTTTAGAAAATTCTCTTCTCGTAGAAGAGCATTTTCTTTAGAAAATTCTCTTCTCGTAGAAGAGCATTTTCTTTAGAAAATTCTCTTCTCGTAGAAGAGCATTTTCTTTAGAAAATTCTCTTCTCGTAGAAGAGCATTTTCTTTAGAAAATTCTCTTCTCGTAGAAGAGCATTTTCTTTAGAAAATTCTCTTCTCGTAGAAGAGCATTTTCTTTAGAAAATTCTCTTCTCGTAGAAGAGCATTTTCTTTAGAAAATTCTCTTCTCGTAGAAGAGCATTTTCTTTAGAAAATTCTCTTCTCGTAGAAGAGCATTTTCTTTAGAAAATTCTCTTCTCGTAGAAGAGCATTTTCTTTAGAAAATTCTCTTCTCGTAGAAGAGCATTTTCTTTAGAAAATTCTCTTCTCGTAGAAGAGCATTTTCTTTAGAAAATTCTCTTCTCGTAGAAGAGCATTTTCTTTAGAAAATTCTCTTCTCGTAGAAGAGCATTTTCTTTAGAAAATTCTCTTCTCGTAGAAGAGCATTTTCTTTAGAAAATTCTCTTCTCGTAGAAGAGCATTTTCTTTAGAAAATTCTCTTCTCGTAGAAGAGCATTTTCTTTAGAAAATTCTCTTCTCGTAGAAGAGCATTTTCTTTAGAAAATTCTCTTCTCGTAGAAGAGCATTTTCTTTAGAAAATTCTCTTCTCGTAGAAGAGCATTTTCTTTAGAAAATTCTCTTCTCGTAGAAGAGCATTTTCTTTAGAAAATTCTCTTCTCGTAGAAGAGCATTTTCTTTAGAAAATTCTCTTCTCGTAGAAGAGCATTTTCTTTAGAAAATTCTCTTCTCGTAGAAGAGCATTTTCTTTAGAAAATTCTCTTCTCGTAGAAGAGCATTTTCTTTAGAAAATTCTCTTCTCGTAGAAGAGCATTTTCTTTAGAAAATTCTCTTCTCGTAGAAGAGCATTTTCTTTAGAAAATTCTCTTCTCGTAGAAGAGCATTTTCTTTAGAAAATTCTCTTCTCGTAGAAGAGCATTTTCTTTAGAAAATTCTCTTCTCGTAGAAGAGCATTTTCTTTAGAAAATTCTCTTCTCGTAGAAGAGCATTTTTAAATTCTTTCGTAGAAGATTTTAAATTCTCTTCTCGTAGAAGAGCATTTTCTTTAGAAAATTCTCTTCTCGTAGAAGAGCATTTTCTTTAGAAAATTCTCTTCTTGTAGAAGAGCATTTTCTTTAGAAAAGAAATTTTAGAGTAAAACTTTTCCTAGAAAACTCTCTTATACTAGAACATAATTTTCTTTAGTTTTTCTTTTTTTCAAAAAATTCTGTTATATTTATTTTGGTCTAGGAAGTAATTATTTTACTTTGCTGCTTTCGCTTTTAATTTTTTTGAATAAAATAATAAAATAGAGTACTTTTTGCGAAAATACGTCTGTATTTAAGCGAAAAATACAGAAAACTCAGAATTGTAATTTAAAAAGGAAAAACTGGTAGTAAACAAGACGTTTTTTGGATTTTTAAGTCTTTTTTGCGAACTAAACTCTAATACTCATAAGATTATGTATTTTAACTATTTTGACCATGTTTAACAGACTAAAAGTAATGATTTAATGGTTTTTTGTGATTTTTTCTTAACAAAAAGTAATAAATAAAGTCCCTACAAGTCAACTACTGGAAACATACAAATCGACTTTATTTAACTGGTTGAAGGCAGTGGGTTGGGTTGGAAAAATCAAAGGAAAAATTAAATTGCAACTGAACAAATTTTCTAATGACAAGTTAATTTAAGCTGGAAAATTGTTAATAAAGCTAAACGCGAATCATTAATTTAAATCTATGAATCTGACGGTTTAATCGGTGAAGGAGACATAATTGAGATTAAAAATATCAAAATTGATTTTCTGGTTGAAATCTGGTCCAATGCTATTTTAGTTCTAGTTCAGTTTTAAATTAATTCGTGGCCAAAATTTTCATGCAATAAAACTATAAAATCTCTTATACTCCTCCGCCCTTTCCCTCTCCCTCCTTCATCAAATTCCATCAACATTGGGAAAAAATTCAACTTAATAAAAATCTAAAAAATATTGAAATAAAAGTCAATAATAAAAAATATCGTTAAATGTAAATGAATAAAATAACGAAAAAATGCTACAGTCGATGGGAGTGAGAGAGAGAGAATGGGGGGAGAGAGAGAGAGAGAGAGCAATAAATAGCAACATTAAAATAAAAATGTTTATTGCTTAACAAACGGCAATTTAATTGCTTTTTATGGACATGAATGATTGACTTCATGGCAGAGTAAAATATTTACTTTTTGCCTTTATCTCTAGATTTATGTAATTTATGATATTTTAACTTAAATTACAATTTAGATTTGTTGCCATAATTTTTATTTGTTAGCAATTTAATTTTAAAACAAGTATGAATGTTATAATCAGTCAAGTCCGACTGCGAAATACCCTACCACACAATATTGGTTATAAATGATAGGTAAGAAAAAGTTAATGAACGACCCTCGTTTAATTTTATTTTCCGTTTTATTTTTAAATGTGTATTATATAATTGTGAAATTAGCATTCATGTGAAATTTATGCGATTTAATATTAATTTTCAAAGAGGCTTAAACGGCAGCTACAAGAAATTATGGATCGATCCTCGTATAATTTTACACATCGATTTTGTTTTAAATTTGTCTTAATTTGAATTATTATTACAATAGCAACGTATATACGAGATTTTTGCCCCTCAAAGTGATATTTGGAAGGAGGCTTATATGGGACCAATAAGAAGTAATGGACTGACCTTCGTATAATTTGGCACATCTTTTCTTTTTCTTTGATTTTTCCAATATCAAAAGAATTATTTATGTCGAATTTCTTTAAATATTTAAGACTTCTATGAGCTTTAAACCTCATTCCGGGTGGATATTTGTATGAGAAATTCAGAACCCAACATGGTCAATTTCAATGGACTTCGTTCTTGGGGCAAAATAAAACAACACAACAAATTTTATCATGATATCTCAAAAATTGCAACCTATAGAGTGTTCACAACATTTACATAGATAACCAGCCGGACAGACAGACGGACGGACATCGTTAAATCGGCTCAGAAAGTAATTGTGAGTTGAACGTTATACTTAAAGGTGGGTAATGACATAATTTTTCCTGTGTGTTACAAAAGTCAGCACAAACGCATAATAACCCAACCCCCTTCGGTGGTGTAGGGTATAAATACAATAGAGAATTAAAGAAATAAACTGAAATTATGGCAAAATCAATGGAGGAAACCAAATGAAAGATGAAAGTTAAATTGATGGGAGTTATTAAATAAATTAAACTGAAATTAAACAGAAATTTATGGTTAGGAAATTAATTCATAAACAACAACAATAAAACAAAAGTTTTGAAAAATTACACTTATTTTCTAAAAGAAATCACAAATCATTCATATTAAAACGACGCATAAGTGAAGACAATTGGAGCCGTTTTAATAATAAAGATATTTTAACATTTTGATCTTACATCACTTCGAGTTCAATGGAACTTATTATCCATCTAAATTCTTCTTTGGTTTTGATTCAGTCAAAAATCAGATACTTAAAAGTTTAAGGTTTCTTTTTACGTCTTAAAAACTTATGACTTCGAAATCAGCTCTAAATCGCTCAGCTATTTTTTAGAATCCATCTCAGATCTACAAAATTCAGAATTATGTTCGTATTTTAGTACTTTTATAAGTTAAATTCTAGTTAAGGCTCTAATTCAGATAACAGTTAAGGATCCATTTCGGATTACAGTTAAGATTCTAATGCAGATTTTGGTTCAAATCCAAATTCAAATTTTAGCTTAGTTTCTAACACGGATTTTAGTAACTTAGATTCCAGTTCTGATTATAGTGCAACGTCTGGTTTAAATTTCAGTTTATATTCTCATTTAAATTTCAATACACATTTGAGTACAGATTCAAGATCCGACTTTAGTCAATATTTCAGTTTAGATTTTAGTTAAAAGTTTCTTGGTAAAATTCAAATTTCGATTCCAGTTCAAATTTATGTTCAGATTCCAGATCGAAGTTATTCTAACTCAAATTATACATTCTTGTTCAAATTCTTGTTAAGCATATAGAGCACAACCAAATTCTGATTCCATTGTATTTTTTTATTAGGCTGTTTTCAGTTTAAATTGTAGAGCAGATTCTAGCACAAATTAGAAATCAGTTTGAAATTTGGATTCCCGTTCATAATATAATTCAAATTCAGATTAAAGTTCACATTTCAATTTTATTTCATATAAAGCAAAATTTGTTTCTGATAGCATCACACTTTATCGGATTCTAGCTAAAATCTTAATTCAGATTCGGGCTCAGATTTCGGTTTAGTTTTCAATTTAAATTACAGTAAAAGTTCAAATCCAGAATCAAATTAAGGTTAGTTCTAGTTTAGTTTTATTTCATTTCTATTTCAGTTCTAGTTCAGCTCTAGTTCAGTTCCAGTTCAGTTCCAGTTCAGTCCTAATTCATTTCTAGTTCAGTTTTAGTTCAGGTTCAGTTCCAGTTCAGTTCTAGTTCAGTTCTAGTTCAGTTCTAGTTCAGTTCTAGTTAAATTGTAGTTCAGTTCTAGTTCAGTCCCAGTTCAGTTCTAGTTCAGTTCTAGTTCAGTTCTAGTTCAATTGTAGTTCAGTTTTAGTTCTAGTTCAGTTCTAGTTCAGTTCTAGTTAAGTTCTAGTTCAATTGTAGTTCAGTTCTAGTTCAGTCCTAGTTTAGCTCTAGTTTAGTTCTAGTTGAGTTTTAGTTCAGTTCTAGTTCAATTGTAGTTCAGTCCTAGTTCAGCTCTAGTTCAGTTCTAGTTCAGTTCTAGTTCAATTGTAGTTCAGTTCTAGTTCAGTTCTAGTTCAATTCTAGTTTAGTTCTAGTTCAGTTCTAGTTCGAGTTCAGTTCTAGTTCTAGTACAGTTCTAGTTCTAGTTCAGTTTTAGTTCAATTCTAGTTCAGTTCTAGTTCAGTTCTAGTTCAGCTCTAGTTCAGCTCTAGTTCAGTCCTAATTCATTTCTAGTTCAGTTCGAGTTCAGTTCTAGTTCGAGTTCAGTTCTAGTTCAATTTTAGTTCAGTCCTAATTCATTTCTAGTTCAGTTCTAGTTCGAGTTCAGTTCTAGTTCTAGTACAGTTCTAGTTCTAGTAGTTCAGTTCTAGTTCAGTTCTAGTTCAATTGTAGTTCAGTTCCAGTTCAGTCCTAATTCATTTCTAGTTCAGTTCTAGTTCTAGTTCAATTCTAGTTCAGTTCTAGTTCAGTTCTAGTTCAGCTCTAGTTCAATTCTAGTTCAGTTCTAGTTCAGTTCCAGTTCAGTTTCAGTTCAAGTTTAGTTTTAGTTCAGCTCTAGTTCCGTTCTAGTTCAGTTCTAGTTTAGTTCTAGTTTAGTTTTAGTTCAATTCTAGTTTAGTTCTAGTTCAGTTCTAGTTCAGCTCTAGTTCAGTTCCAGTTCAGTTCAAGTTTAGTTTTAGTTCAGTTCCAGTTCAGTTCTAGTTCAGTTCTAGTTCAATTCTAGTTCAGCTCTAGTTCAGTTCTAGTTCTAGTTTAGTCCTAGTTCAGTTCTAGCTCAGTTCTAGCTCAGTTCTAGTTTAGTTTTAGTTCAGTTCTAGTTCAGTTCTAGTTCAGTTCTAGTTCAGTTCCAGTTCAGTTCTAGTTCAGTTCTAGTTCAGTTCTATTTCAGTCCTAATTCACTTCTAGTTCAGTTCTAATTCAGTTTAAATTCAGTTCAGTTCTAGTTTAGTTCATTTCTAATTTAGTTCTAATTATTAATCTGTAAATAGTCCATAGTTTTTACTCTTGTCTTTAGTCTTATCGTTGCCCTTTTCCCTAGACTTGTTGTTCGAACTTTTCTTTATTCAAGCAATTTTTTAGTTTTGCCATTAAATCTATTTCTTATTCGTATACCTTTGTTGGCAATTACATAATTCATTTCTATTTATTTTTATTGTTTTCTTCTTCTTTTTCTATTGTTTAAAAAAAATTTCAGAAAACAAATTAAATTATTATCTAATCTGACACTTTATTCAGTAAAACTGACAACAACTAAAAGTCAGTTTGAAATTAACTTTGGGAACATTTTTCTTAATTTTCCCATAATTATAAATCACATTTCACATACAACAACAGCAACAACAACAACACAGAACACTCACACACAATGGAAAAATTCTCAAATGTGGTAGCAACAACAGCAGTAGCGGTGCAACATCAACACCATCATTGAATATTATTGTCGACAACACTAACACCAGCAACAACAACAACAATAACAACAATTTTAAAATAATAATTAAAAAGTTCAACATGCAATTTTTCCCTCCCCAAAAGAAGACTATTGTTGTTGTTTTTTTTGTTATTGTATTTTTTGAGTTGGTTGGCAAATAATTTATTTTTTTTTGTTTTATTTTATTTATTATTTTATTTGTTGTAAAAAAAATGTTCATATATGAATCTGAATCTGAAATTGAATGTAAATATTACTTGAACGAATGAAATATGATTGTTTGTGTGAATATATGAATTGAGGATGTTTTAAAACTGCTGTATTTAATTTATTACAAGCGATTGCACTATGGGTCAAAAAGTAAATAAAATAAAATCAAGACATATTTACTGAAGTCTGTTGTAATATTTCACAGTTTTTACCCAAATATTTCCATTTTCTTCCCACTGTGCTTAAGTTAATGTAATGAGGTTTTACAAAAAAAAAAAAATTGTATACAAGAAATATACAACACAACATACACACACATACATACATACATTCATACAACCAACAACTTTTCAGCTGAAAAACATATAAAGTTGTGCTGAAAATGACATTTATTATTCATTAATTACTTAATAATTTATGGGTTGTGCAAAAAAAATTAATAAAAAAAAATCTACATTTGTTGTACTGAGATGTCGATGATGTTTTTGTTGTAAATTAATTTCAACACAATTGTTTTTGTTATATCTGTAAATGAAGGGAGGTCAAGAAATCTTTGGCAAAAAAAAAAATAATTTATTTCGATATTAAATGATTTAAGGAAAAATTTAAGAAAAATTTAAGAAAAATTTAAACAAAATTGAAAATGAATTAATTCTTAAACGAAAAACTCCGAAATGTCTCATAAGAAGACAAGAACTAAACGAAAACTTAATGGAGAGCAAAAAACTAAATGGAGAACAGAAAACTTAACGGAGATCTGAATACTTTAGTCAGAACTGAGCTGATATCTGAACTGAACTGAAAACTAAACTGAGAACTGAAATGACAACTGAACTGAGAACTGAAAATTTTACTGAGAATTAAAAGCTGAACTAAGAACGGACTTGAATACTGAACTGAGATCTGAACTAAGAACTAAACTGAGAAATAAAATGAGAACTGAACCGAGAACTAAACTGATAAATGAAATGAGAACTGAACTGAGAACTGAACTGAAATCTAAACTGAGAAATGAAATGAAAACTGAACCGAAAACTAAACTGAGAACTGAAATGACAACTGAACTGAGAACTGAAATTTTTACTGAGAATTAAACAGAGAATTAAAAACTGAACTGAGAACGGCCTTGAATACTGAACTGAGATCTGAACTAAGAACAGAGAACTCCACTGATAAATGAAATAAGAACTGAACTGAGAACTGAACTGAAAACTGATCTGAAATCTAAACTGAGAAATGAAATGAAAACTGAACCGGAAACTAAACTGAGAAATGAAATGGGAACTGAACTGAGAACTGAACTGAAAATGGACTTGAATGCTGAACTGAGAACTGAACTGAGAACTAAAATGAGAACTGAACTGAGATCTAAACTGAGAAATGAAATGGGAACTGAACTGAGAACTGAACTGAACTGAACTGAAAATAGACTTGAATTCTGAACTGAGAACTGAATGGAGAACTAAACTGAGAACTTAACTGAGACTTGAACTGAGAACTGAAATGACAACTGAACTGAGAACTGAATATTTTAATAAGAATTTAACAGAGAAATGAAAACTGTACTGAAAACTTAACAGAGAAATAAACTGACAACTGAACCGAGAAATGAAATGAGAACTGAACTAAGAACTGAACCGAGACTTCAACTGAGAACGGACTTGAGAACTGAACCGAGAACTGAACTGACAATTAAACTGAGAAATGAAATAAGAACTTGAATCTGAACTAAAAGTAAACTAAGACTGAGGTAACATCTAAACTAGAAAATGAAGTAGAGCCTGAATTGGAGTCTGAAATAAAATCTCAACGAGCATCTGAACTAAAATCTCAACAAGAGTCTGAACTAGAATCGGACCTAAAATCTAAACAGTGATCAGAACAAAAAGCAACCTGAAACTGAGATAAAATCTGATCTAGAAAATGAACTAGAACCTGATTTAGAACCTGAACTGGAATCTGAACTAGAACTTGAAGTAGAAGCAAATTAAAATTGAGGTGAAATCTGATTAAGAAAATGAACCAGAGCGAAAAATTAAACTAGAACCTGATTTAGAACCTGAACTAGAATCTGAAGTAAAGTTTGATCTAAAATCTGAACTAAAATCAGAAATAGAATCTAAACTAGAACTTAATCTGAGCTGCAACAACTGAGGTGGAACTAAACCTGAACAGAAGTAGATCTGAAGTGGTTCGAAAAAATCTAAAAAAAATAATGTGGAAAAGAGTTTGAAGCATCTGGTTGGGTACTAGATTTTATTGGAAATTGAACTTTTCATTTCAGTTTTTTCTTTTCTTCTCTTTTGCTTCATTTTCTTTATATCTTGTGTATTTTATTTATAAAAGAATTTATCGTTTTCTTGGCATTTTTTTAATTAATAACAGGCGCTATAACTCACGCACTTTTTTTGCAGTCAGTCGTCTGCTGTTGTCTCTCATTAATTATTATTTTTTTAATTCTTTTTTAATTTTTTTTCTTCTTCTTGCCATACAATTTTAATCAAATAATTATATTTTTTTTTTATAAATTTTATATGGAATTTCCTTTTTGACATTTTCTTGTCATATTTCTATATATTTTGTTGCCAAGTGCCTCTTCTAGTTAATGATAATTAATAGTTTATTGAATTCAGCATTAAGAATTTTATAAAATCAGTTTTTCTTTTTGTTCAGAAAAACATTTATAGAAGAACTTTAAGTTACTTTAAGTAAATTTCTTAATAAAACAAGTAATTATGTTATAGTTGGGCAAGGCCGCCTATATAATACTCTACACCACAATGCTGGTTATAAGTTGTACTAAGAAGTAATGCACGTCCCTCGTATAATTTTATTTTATAAGTTTTAAATATGAATATTCGAAGGGTGTTAAATGGGAGCTACAAGAAGTTATGGATCGATCCTCGTATAATTCTGCACATCGAATTTTGCTTATATTTATCATAATTTGACTAAATATTACTACAATACAATGAGATTGCGCCCTTCAAAGTGATATCTGAAAGGGGACTTGTATGAGACCTATGAGAAGCAATGGTCCGACCTGTGCTAAAGATGCGATAAGAACTAATGAAGAATCTGAACTAAAACCGATCTATAATTGATCTAGAATCTGAACTAGGAATTAGGATCATATTTTGAATAATACAAAACTTAATTGTGGCAAATTTCATTAAAATCGCTTTATATTTAGAACTTTAAATCTCATTCCGGTAGGACATTTGTAAGGGAGATACCTGAAATACTGAACCAAATATAGACAATTTTTAGAAGACTTCGTCCGTTGTATCAAAGTAATAGCATATACCAAATTATATCGATATATTTCAAAAATTGCAACCTGTAGAGTGTTCACAACTTTTAAATGTACAGCCAGCCGGACGGACGGATGGACATCGTTAAATCGACTGAGGAAGTGGACCTTAGACAAATGGTATACATAAAACACATAATACCCCAACCACCAATGGTGGTGTAGGGTATAAAATATTTTCTATTAATAGAAAAAAATGTCCTTTTAATTTAGTATTTTTCTCTCGATAACTTTGTTTTCAAGAATATTTTTTTTTGTAGTCCTTTTTGTTTTTTGCATTTCATTTATTTTGTGAATGATTAATTATTTCTCTTTTGTGGAACGTCCAAAAAAAAAAACACCAGCAGCAGCAACAACAAGTACAACAAATAAGAAGAGAAGAAACCAACCATAACAACCAACATTTCATGTTTATTCTGCTCATCATATTGAATTATTATGGTGTGATCTATTCGAATAAAAAAAAGAAGAAAAAAAATCGGAAAAAAATATAAAAATCCAACTGAAAAAATTGGAAATAATAGTTTTTTGTTGTTGTTCCTCTTTCATATTTTACATTCAATGTTGTTTTGTTGTTATTGTACTTATTTGTAGTTTTTGCATACAAACATATAGATTTAACTGACAGCTGACATTTGACAGTTGACAGCTTAAATACGGTCAAATATATAAACACTTGTGTATACACATGATATATTTAAGCAAATATGTTTGAGTATTCAATATTTCCTCCTCTTCTTCTTCTTCTAACTTCTCTCTCCACTTCACTTCACTCCCCCGATTCGTTGTTTGTAGTAATTCTTTAAACAATGGAAAAATGCTCGAGAAAATTACAAAAACAAAACACAACAAATGAGAATCAATATTAGAGAGTAAAGCGAATTTGTTACACCCTTCAAATTCAAGATCAAAGTTCAGATTCAAAGAATCTGCTTTAGACTTTAGTTGAAATTTTAATTCAGATTCTGGTCAAGAGGGCAGTTCAGATTTGAGCACAGAAGTCATTTTAAATATTTATCAAAAAATCTAGATGAGAATCTAATTCAGATTCTTCTTCAGTGTCAAGTTCAGATCTTAGTGCAGTTAAGATTTCAGATCCCAGTTCAGATTCCAATTGGAATTCTAGGTTCATATATTATTTATGATTTTAGTTCAGAACCTGTTTCAGACTCTAGAACTATTATTAATTCAGATCCAATTCAGAATATAGGTCATATTTAGGATCTATTTTAGTTCAGATTTTATCTCGAACTCTATCTCAAATTTATTTACAGATTCAAGCTCAGATTTTAGATCTGTTAAGACTCAGGTTAAGATTTCAGTTTCTAGCTCAGATTTTAGTTCTGTTTCCAGATTTGTTTCATACTTCAGTTCAGATTTCAGATCGGATTCTACTTCCAATTCTATTTCTAATTTAATTCAGATTAAATTTCACATTCTAATTCAACTCTTAGTTCAGATTTTTTTTCTTAGCTTTTAGATCTGTTTCTATTTTGATTTATATTCCAGTTATGATTCTAGTAGAAAATATGGTTCAGCCTCTAATTCAGAAAGTAGTTTGAGTCCCCCTGTCCATATTATTTGTATTTGATTAGATTTTAAATCTCATTCAAGTCAAGATTAAAGTCAAAATTCTTCTTCACATTCAGTTTCAAGCTGAGATTTTAGTTCAGTTTCTATATTCAGATTTCTGTTCAGATTCCAGATTGGATTCTGGTTCAGATTGTATTTATGGTTCAGCTCAAGTTTGGTTTAAACTTCATATCCCAGTTCAGATGTTGTCATTCTAGTTCAGACCCCAGAGTTCGGGTTGTAGATTTGTTGCTATTTCAGTCTTTAGTTCAAAATCTAGTTCAGATATAAGATCAGGTTTTAGTTCAGATTCTAACTCTCATTTTAGATAAAATTCTAATCAAGATTCCAGTTATATTCTGATTCAAATTCGAGTTCAAATTGTGGTTCAGATTTTAGTTCGGAATAAGATTCTAGTTAGGATTCCAGTTCAGATTTTTTGTATGAAACTTTACAGATTCATGATCCGTGTTTAGATGTTTCAGATTTTATTCCAGATTTTAGTTCAGATTGTAGTCCAAATTTAAATTCAAACTATAAATAAGATTTTACTTTAGTTTCTGGTTTAGATTCGCATTATGATCCTAATTTAGTTTTTAGTTCAGATTTAAGTTTAGTTTTTAGATCTAATTATCGCTCAGATTTAATACAGATTCAGGTTTAGATTAAGATTGAGATTTTATTTCAGAATTTAGTTTAAGTTCGGATTCTAGTTTGAGACCATTTCCATCTTCAATACCTTTAAGTAAAGATTTCAATTCAGATTGTTGTTACTTACACTCTAACAAACCTTCTTCACCACTCGTTTGTTGTAGGATATTAAAAACTATAAAATCTGAAATATGAAAGACCCATCGAAAAAAATATATGAGGGAAAAAATGAATATTTGTAAGCATGAATTTGACAAGTGATTGCAAACATATTTAAGTTTTATATTTTTTTGCCTCAGGGCCAGCAAATATTTAGTTGGCAGAAACAAATTAAAAAAATAAAGAAATTGAAATAATAATTTTTAAATCATTAAAAAAATTAACATTTAAAATTAGTATTTCATATTTGGCAGATTTTTTTTATTGAGGGCGTGTCTATTTTAAAATCATGTTGTTATTTTTAATTATCTATTAAGTTGTCAGTTTAGAAATAAAAGTGAGTGGTAAATGAGATAAAAATAGAGATTATTTATAGGTCAACATTTGGGAATTTTATCTGTAGTTAATTTTGATTTATAAAAAATATTAAAAATAATTAAATCGATGTTCGAAAGAGCGAAATTCAAAAATGAAGTTTTTATGTCTTTTCTCTCACTTTAGATCTATAAGTAAAGTTTCCCTGGTAACTCCTTTTACATCGGTCATTTACCTTCTTAATTTCCATTTACTTTAGATTCGCAAATTTTAAATTTATTAAACTTTTTCTTATTAAAATTTTTATTTAATTTTTAAGTATTTCGAAATAATTATTATTTATTTTTTCTTAATTCTCCCATCATAACTTTTTTCAATGTTGGCCACATTTATTTCATTTAAACATTTTTAAACATAAATGCCTCATTAACAACTTCCGAAAGCCATAAAAATTATTTAAAATTATTTCAATAAAAAAATTAATTTATTTCGCATAATTTTATGAAATATTCACAAAAAGCAGAAAAGGCCATAAATATTTTACATTTATACACAATAATTATATTCACTTGAAAGTAAAAATACGAATGCAAAAGAAAATTTTTAATTAAAATACGAATTTTTTAGTAAAAATTTCAATCTTTAATAAAAATTTAAATGTTTAGTGAAAAATTCAATTTTTAGTGAAAAATTCAAGTTTTAGTGAAAAATTGAATTTTTAGTGAAAAATTGAATTTTTAGTGAAAAATTGAATTTTTAGTGAAAAATTGAATTTTTAGTGAAAAATTCAGTTTTTAGTGAAAAATTGAATTTTTAGTGAAAAATTCAATTTTTAGTGAAAAATTCAATTTTTAGTGAAAAATTGAATTTTTAGTGAAAAATTGAATTTTTAGTAAAAAATTGAATTTTTAGTGAAAAATTGAATTTTTAGTGAAAAATTGAATTTTTAGTGAAAAATTGAATTTTTAGTGAAAAATTCAATTTTTAGTGAAAAATTCAATTTTTAGTGAAAAATTGAATTTTTAGTGAAAAATTGAATTTTTAGTGAAAAATTCAATTTTTAGTGAAAAATTGAATTTTTAGTGAAAAATTCAATTGTTAGTGAAAAATTCAATTTTTAGTGAAAAATTCTATTTTTAGTGAAAAATTCAATTTTTGTGAAAAATTCAATTTTTTGTGAAAAATTCAATTTTTTGTGAAAAATTCAATTTTTTGTGAAAAGTTCAATTTTTTGTGAAAAATTCAATTTTTTGTGAAAAATTCAATTTTTTGTGAAAAATTCAATTTTTTGTGAAAAATTCAATTTTTTGTGAAAAATTCAATTTTTTGTGAAAAATTCAATTTTTTGTGAAAAATTCAATTTTTTGTGAAAAATTCAATTTTTTAATGAAAAATTCAATTTTTTGTGAAAAATTCAATTTTTTAATGAAAAATTCAATTTTTTGTGAAAAATTCAATTTTTTAATGAAAAATTCAATTTTTTGTGAAAAATTCAATTTTTTAATGAAAAATTCAATTTTTTGTGAAAAATTCAATTTTTTAATGAAAAATTCAATTTTTTGTGAAAAATTCAATTTTTTAATGAAAAATTCAATTTTTTGTGAAAAATTCAATTTTTTAATGAAAAATTCAATTTTTTAATGAAAAATTAAATTTTTTGTGAAAAATTCAATTTTTTAATGAAAAATTCAATTTTTTGTGAAAAATTAAATTTTTTAATGAAAAATTAAATTTTTAGTGAAAAATTCAATTTTTAGTGAAAAATTCAATTTTTAGTGAAAAATTCAATTTTTTAATGAAAAATTAAATTTTTTGTGAAAAATTCAATTTTTTAATGAAAAATTAAATTTTTAGTGAAAAATTAAATTTTTAGTGAAAAATTAAATTTTTAGTGAAAAATTCAATTTTTAGTGAAAAATTCAATTTTTAGTGAAAAATTCAATTTTTAGTGAAAAATTCAATTTTTAGTGAAAAATTCAATTTTTAGTGAAAAATTCAATTTTTAGTGAAAAATTAAATTTTTAGTGAGAAATTCAATTTTTAGTGAAAAATTTAATTTTAAGTGAGAAATTCAATTTTTAGTGAAAAATTCAATTTTAGTGAAAAATTCAATTTTTAGTGAAAAATTCAATTTTTAGTGAAAAATTCAATTTTTAGTGAAAAATTCAATTTTTAGTGAAAAATTCAATTTTTAGTGAAAAATTCAATTTTAAGTGAGAAATTCAATTTTTAGTGAAAAATTCAATTTTTAGTGAAAAATTCAATTTTTTAGTGAAAAATTCAATTTTTAGTGAAAAATTCAATTTTAAGTGAGAAATTCAATTTTTTAGTGAAAAATTCAATTTTTAGTGAAAAATTCAATTTTTTAGTGAAAAATTCAATTTTTAGTGAAAAATTCAATTTTTAGTGAAACTAACTACAATTTAGTCTCCATAGACGTAACTAAAGTTAAAAGTTCATAGTATAACAATACTGAACTAGAGTTTGGTCCACAAACCAAACTTTACGTCGATTTTAACATCTAATTTTTGTTTTTGATCACAAATTGATCTTATTTCATCCAATAATTCAGCACTTACTGAGTTATGGACTTTTAATGGAAATATTTAGACATTTCCATGTTGACTAAACAAGAGTTTAAATTAATCAGCATTGAATTGAATTTGAAGCAAAGACTCACCTTTTTTCCGATTCCATATACGAAAGCAGTCACTGCTATTTTTTCGAAGTTTATGTGATTTTACTTTTTATTTATTTAAAATTTTTTATTCAAAGAATTTTGAAAATTTTCAGCAAATTTTGAATTAATTTCCTTTTTTCCTTTAATGATGTTAAAATGTCTTATTATAGTGATTATTTTTTGATTTGGAGCAAAAATTAATTAAATTTAAATTTATTTACATTTTTATTTTAATTTACATTTTAATTTTATTTTAATTTAATTTTTTACTTAATTAATTTTTTATTTAAAATTTTTGAAAAATTCACTTTTTTCTTTATAATTTTATTCACTTAAAATTTATTACGTTTTCACAGATATTTTGAGGATTTTTCATTAATTTTTATAAATTTACACTTTTACGATTTAAATTCTATATTTTTTTTGTTAAGGAATTTTACATTTTTGTGTTATTAACTAACTTTTGATGTGAATTGGTGATGATTCTTATAATTTACATATACAGAATGTAATTTTACATTTATAGAATGTAATTTTACATTTACATGATGTTTTTAATTTACACAGTAATGAGAAAGTCGCGTATTATTTTACAAGATTTTTATTTATTTTTTACGTAAAATTGAAGTCTTAATATTAAATATTTTTTACACAAAATTTTAATATAAATTTACATTTATTAGCGTGAATGATTTGTCTGCTGTTGCGGAAAAATTGTCTTTAAACGAATCGCCTTATATAGAAGCAAATATCACAAATAAACACCATTCAACTGAAAAGGGTGAAAAAGATGAAAAAAATTATTATTTCAATTATACAAAACAATTAATAATTTAATCAAATTAATAACATAAAAATTAATATATTTTCACACAATTTACAAAAAATTCTATAAAAAGAAAATTTAGCAAAATTAAAAGAAACATTTTAAATAAAATTTAAAAAATTTAAAATTTTAAAATTTGAAATTTTAAGAGAAAATTTTCTATAAAAAGAATATTTTACGAAGAATTTTTAATAAAATATAAAATTTTCTATGAAAAGAAAATCTTCGCTAGAAACTTTACTGAAGATTTTTTATAAAAAGGAAATTTAATTTAATTTTCATAAAAAGGAAATTAAAAAAAATTTTTTTAAATTTTTTCTCCGATTACGAAATGTATCGCATATTTTTCCTAAATTTGGGTTTAATCAAAGATTTTCTCTTAATTAAAGATTTATCGAAAATTTCCTTTAAATATACATTCTAAGGAATATTTTTCTAAATATGTAATTTATCGAAAATTTTCTCGAAATATGTGATTAAACATTTTTTGTTTTGAATTGGGGATTTATATTCAGTTTTCTCCAAATTGGAAATTTATTTTTAATTTTTCTTAATTAGAGATTTATCTTCAATTTTCTCTAAATATGTGATTTATCGAAAAACTTCTCTAAATATGTGATTTATCGAAAAACTTCTCTAAATATGTGATTTATCGAAAAACTTCTCTAAATATGTGATTTATCGAAAAACTTCTCTAAATATGTGATTTATCGAAAAATTTCTTTAAATATGAGATTTATCGAAAATTTTCTCTGAATATGAGATTTATCGAAAATTTTCTCTGAATATGTGATTTATCGAAAATTTTCTCTAAATATGTGATTTATAGAAAAATTTCTCTAAATATGTGATTTATCGAAAAATTTCTCTAAATATGTGATTTATCGATAAATTTCTCTAAATATGTGATTTATCGAAAAATTTCTCTAAATATGTGATTTATCGAAAAATTTCTCTAAATATGTGATTTATCGAAAAATTTCTCTAAATATGTGATTTATCGAAAAATTTCTCTAAATATGTGATTTATCGAAAAATTTCTCTAAATATGTGATTTATCGAAAAATTTCTCTAAATATGTGATTTATCGAAAATTTTCTGTGGATACGTGATTTATAGCAAATTTTCTCTAAATATGTGATTTATCGCAAATTTTCTCTAAATATGTGATTTATCGAAAATTTTCTCTAAATATGTGATTTATCGAAAATTTTCTCTAAAAATGAGATTTATCGAAAATTTTCTCTAAATATGAGATTTATCGAAAATTTTCTCTAAATATGTGATTTATCGAAAATTTTCTCTAAATATGTGATTTATCGAAAATTTTCTCTAAATATGTGATTTATCGAAAATTTTCTCTAAATATGTGATTTATCGAAAATTTTCTCTAAATATGAGATTTATCGAAAATTTTCTCTAAATATGAGATTTATCGAAAATTTTCTCTAAATATGAGATTTATCGAAAATTTTCTCTAAATATGAGATTTATCGAAAATTGTCTTTATTTTTACCTTTCAAATGGTTTTATGAGAAAAATCTTAAATTTACGTTATTTTTACATTATTGTTATTTATTCGAAAAATAGAGGATTAAAAGTGATAAAACAACACGCACTTTTTAAAACACACACACACGAAATATTTAAGTTTAGGAAAAATGTATTTATTTGAAACAAAAAGAAGAGTGTTATCCTGCTTTCTTATGGCACGACCGCACGCTTCACTTTCTACGAAGCTAATGACTGTGTGGACGAAGTAAAGCTAACAATGAAGGCTCGGTGCACACTAAATGTGAGAAAGGTATGCGGTGATACTTCACTGACAAAAATTGCAAGAAAGCAAAGCAAAAAACGCCTCGGTGCCCCGAGGAATAACAGCTGGATTTTCGTAACAAAATCAGCTGAATAACTGAAAATGAGTTAAAATTCTGTTATTTCCCTACTTTTTACAACATTTTTAGCAAAATGTTGCTCAGTTAATAAGTAAAAGTTAGAGGGACCCTAAATCCTCCCTACAAGTTTCCATGTTAATTCAGTGTAAACACTGTTGCAATTTTGTTGTTTGGGGAAATGCAACAGACAGAGATGAATGTATAACATTTTGTAACATTTTCACTACATTTTTTCCCTTAACATTTCTACTACCTTTTTTGTATAAAATTCCTTCAAATGGTAGTAACTGTTAAAAAGGACTGTTAAGTTCAAACAGCTGTCACATTTTGAAGGTTACATAAACAGAAAAATAACAAATACAAAATTTCAGCCTAAAGCGCCTGCTCCCCAAAAAATAACCGGCAACATGTGTACTGTGTACTCTTTTGTAAACATTTTCCTTCTCATTAAAGTTCTGCTCCATAATCATTTGCAGAGAGCATGAGAATCCTAAACAGCTGTTAATCACATTTACTGTTAAATAAAGCACCTTCTAACAGCTGTTAGGAATTATGCAGTTTGTTTCAAACCTCTCAATGTTTTAGGTATGAGTTGGAAGTTTCAGTAAAGCTTTTGCTTTTTTATTCCTTGTTGCCCAAATAAGCAGCCAATAGTCAACCCCTATATGAACTGACTGAAATTAACTGTTTCTGGTGAAAGTGAAAGAGTCGACTTTTTTTTTTTTTTTTGTAATCAGAAATTTTTAACAGCTGTTTTTTGTAATTCTCTCTCATTTTCAAGTTTAAGTTGCAAACTCTTTGCTCTTTTTATTTTTTTGTTTTTTTTTGGTGGACTTTATCTCAAAGTTGCAGCTGTTTTAGATTTACTCTCAACAGCTGATTTTTAATATTAACTGTAAATTTCTCATTTTAAAGAAATGAAAACAAAAGCCGGTATAATATATATTTGAAAAGGGGAGAGAGAGAGAGAGAGAACCTCATACCGATTTATTGAAGGAATAGAAAGGAGAAAGGTATCAAAAATGTTTCTAACAAAATTGGAAGGATATCAAAGAAGAACCTAAACTGAAAGAGAACTGAAAAGTGATCTGGTGACTGAACTGACTTGATAGCTTAACTGATAACTGAATTCAGAAATGAGTTGAAAACTCAACTGAGAACTGAACTTTGAACTAAACTAAAAACTGATCTGAGAATTAAACTGAGAACTAAAAAAACTACTGATGGGAGAACTGAACTGCACTTGGAACTGAAAACTGAATTCAGAAATAAACTAAGAGCTTAACTGAGAACTTAAGTAGAAATTAACTGGAAATGAGCTATAAATGAACTATAACCGAAATAGAACTAAACTGAGAACTGAACTTAGTAATAAACTGAGAACTAAACTGAAAAATGAACTGAGAACTGAACTAGAACTAAATAAGAACTTTACTGAAATGTAGAACTGAGGACTGAGTAATGGAGAATTCAACTAGAACTAAACTATAACAGGACGAGAACTCAACTGAGAACTGAGTACAAAACTGTACGGAGAAATGAATAAATAAATAAACTAAAACTAAAGCAAACTAAAACTGAATAAGAACTGAATTAGAACTAAACTGAACCTGAATCGGAACTAAACAAGTATCTGAACAAGAACCTGAACTGGAATTTGAGCGAGAATCTAAGCTTCAATCTGAAATACAATATGGATTAAAATAAAAATTAAACTCTGAACTGGAATATGAGTTGGAATTCGAACTAAAATCTGAACTCGATTCATAGGTAGAATCTTAACAGGAATCGAAACTAGAATCAGAACTCGGAGGACTTTTGGCTTTTATCAAAACCATAAATTGAACCAGAAGCTAAATTACAATCTGAACTAAAATATGAGCTGGAATCAGAGCAACAATCTGAACTTCAATCTCAACTACAATCTGAGCAAGAATCTGAACTGGAAACTGGATCTTAATTACAATCTGGACTGGCATCTAAGCTTAAATCTGAACAATTATATGACCCATAATCTAAATTACTATAGGAACTGGAATTTAAACCAGATCTGAACCACAATCTGAGCTAGAATCTGAATCAAATCTCAACCACAATGTTAACTAACATCTGAGGTAGAATCGGAACTAGAAACTGGAATAGAATCTAAAATAGAATCTGAACTTAAATCCGAACAAGAATCTGAACTATAATCAAAATCACAATCTGAACTAAAATCTTAACTTCAATCTATTCCAGTCCTTTGTAATCATGGAAATTGCACCCACAAAATCTTCTGCTAACATTTAAAATTTAGTTCAACAAATCTCCTTTTCCTGTAAAAAAATGCTCATTTTATCAACTTTACGCTCTCTCTTTGTCTCTTCCTTTGAAGTAAATTATTCTCCGAATTATATATATTTTTTTAGAATTTATGTTCGTTTTTTTTCTTCTTTTTGTTTAGGCTGCTGGTATTGAAGCACATTTTTTTGTGGGAAGCAGTTGCAGGGAGCACCAGCACTAGCAGCAGCAGTAGTTTTTGTTGTTAGTAATGGAGGGTATTACTTTGGCTTCATTTTTAATGCTCATTACATTGTATTCATATCGAACAAATACCAATACAATACTACATGCAGCACGAGTACCAGCATGTGAATATTATTGGAATTTAAGTGTATATATGTATGTATGTGTGTGTGTGTGTTCTATGAAAGTATCTGTATGAGTATAATTTGGTTTAGTAGGTTTTCAATGGTAAGACCCTTGCAATTTTATCTCCTTTTTGTATTTCTTTTATTTGTAATTCCTCCTTTGACCTTCTCTTACGTCTCCTACTACAGACTTTGGATTTTTTTTTTGTTCTGTTATTTGTAGGTTTATCTTGTTGGTTTTCTTTTCTGGAATTTCATTTATGTTGTTGTTTTTTTCTTTTGGTTTTATTTTTATTTCATTTTATCAGACCCTTAGATATATGTAATATTATGACTGTCCCTTCTTCCTTACTTCCTTCCCTCCGCCTGCCCTCTCCACGGTCCGTTTGTTGGTTTATATATATATATTTTTTGGCACTTTTTATAAAGTGTTTTTGTAGTAATCAGTGGAAATTGCAAAGTTAAATTAGAAAAATAAAATATAAATAGTCCCTTAAGGGTCTGACAGATGCTGGTAGCATTTTTGGCTTCAACAACAAAAACAACAATAAAACTTTTGCAAAAAAAGAAAAAAAAACGAAAAATATATAAAAGTGTAAAGAAGATTTAAAGTCTGTGATGTGATATTTATATTTGATAGTGGAATAAATTAAACACATCAACTACGAATGAGTGTAAAACAAATATAAAACTGTTCATTATAAGAAAATTGCAGACGCTGTGAAAACAAGAGAAAAAAAATTTCAAATAAATATTAAATTTTTTTTTCTGCTGCACAGAGATGATGAGGGAACAGGAGGGCAAATACTTTGCTGCAACTTTATGTTAGAAAGATGCTAATGACCATTGCAATATTATAGTGATTTTCTTATTATATCTCTTCTATTCCAGGGAGAATTTTTCAATGCCAGCACATAACTAATTAAATGATAATTGTGAAACCCAAGAGATTTAATAAAGATGTTCTTGGATGAAATGATAAAGAGATTTAATTAAAGTGCATTTAAAGAGAAATGAAATACAAATAGGAAAATTCATGAATGGAATTGAATTTAAATTGAAAAAAACTGAACTAGAATTTGAACTAGAAATAAACTAGAACTGAATAGGGACTGTACTAGAACCGGAACTTAAACCGGAAGTCTCACTTAACACCTGAACTTAAACCTGTGCTAGAACTTAAACTAATATCTGCATTGACATCTATTCTAGAACCTTAAATAGAACCTGAACTAGAGCTTGAACTTACAGCTGAACTAACATTTGCCTTAGAACCTAAATTAGAACCCGATCTAATACCTGAACTTGAACAGAACTGAAACCTGATGGAAACATCTGAGCTAGAGTCTGAACTAGATCTAACAGCTGAATTAAATCTGAACTAGAATTTGAACTAACATCTACACTAAAACCTGAAATATAATCTGAAATAGAACCTTAATTAGAACCTGAACTAAAACTCAATTAGAACAGAATTAGAACTGAAATAGAATTGAACTAGGACTTAATAAAAAAACTGGAGCCTGAATTAGAACTTAACGTGAACTGAGCTAGAACTGAACTTAAACTAGAATATGAACTAAAACCTAAACTAAAACCTAAACTAAAACCTGAACTGCAAACTGAACTTTAACTGAACTGGAACTGAACTAGAACTGAAATAGAACTGAACTATAATCGATCTGGATTTTAACTATAACTGAATTAGAACGGAACAGAACTAGAACTGAACTAGAACTGCACTAGAACGGAACTGAACTAAAACTGAACTAGAGCTGAACTAGAACTGAACTAGAACTGAATTAGAGATGAACTAGAACTGAATTAGAGCTGAACTAGAACTGAACTAGAACAGAACTAGAACTGCACTAGAACGGAACTGAACTAGAGCTGAACTAAACCTGAACTAAAACTGAACCAAGAACTGATATGGAATCTGAATTAGATTCTGAATTAGAGTGTGATATGCAATCGAAACTAGAAATTGTCTAAGAATCTGAACATGAATCTGAACTGAACTGATAATGAACCAAAACTGGCATTCATCTTCATTATCTTTTCATTTTAACATTTCGCCAATCGATTTATCACTTCTATTCATGCATTCGATAATATTTTCATTGTCAACCAAATAGTTTTGGTTGTGACAAAAACCTGACATACAACTGCTGGAAAAGCAAACCAAAACAAAAAAAAAATAGACTAGACTTGTTGACAGACCTGTATGTTATACAGTTTGATTAGACATGAAAGAGGTGTTTTGAGGTAATAAATTGGCAAAAATTCTAAAAATTTAAATTAAAAAAACGAACTAAAACAATTTAGTTTCTTGTAGTTTTTCACTAATTTGCGAATTCCCATCGAACATGAATTATATGAGTTAAGTCCAAATTGTCTTAACAACTGTTTGACTGTGTTGTATCTCTATGGAAATGATTGATTGCAAGAAAATTCTGTGTACTTTAACACATTTTTACATTAACTATAATTTCAGTCTTTAGTTGAAGTTGTTTTGTATCCAATATGTTCCTCTTTTCCCAATTTCCCTGATCCATCTTTTCACTTCAATAGTTTGCATGTCTCGTATGAAAAGTAACTGAAATATTGACATCATTTCGATTTGTTTTGGCCATTTCGTTTCATTTTACTTCTTTTCATTTTGCATTTTCTTTGTCAATGTTTTCTTATATTTGACATACCGTTCCGGTAATTGACGTTAAGGCATCTGTTCTGTTTTCAATTCTTGACGACTCTTCTTTTTGAAGAGCATGGCAAATTTGTATTTTTCTTTCTATTTTCTTGTTTATCTTCCAGTTTACATTACCGTACATTAAGTTCTGTTAAAATACCTGTGAAGTGGCCTAGAACATTGAAACGTTAGTCGGAATCAGTGAAATGTGTGATAAAACAAACGGCAATTTTTTTTTTAATAAATATGAAAATAGATGAAAAAGTATGAAGAGGAATATAAATAACACACTTTGGTATGTGGTAAAAAGATAAATATGAGGTAATATTTACGGGAAGAAGACATTCAATTTATGGTGTTCATATGAAAGTGAAGGAGATTGAAATAGAGTCATATAAAATGTGAAGTTAGTTCTCTGTTCTGGTTCAGTATAACATTATTTTATTCATTCACTCTAGTTCAGGTTCTTGTTTAGGTTCCAGTTTAGGTTCCACTTCAGTTACTAATTCAGGTGCTACTTAAAGTTCCAGATCAGGTTCTATGTGCGATATTAGGTTTCCCTAATGGCCTACCGGCTCCAAACTTTGGAAGGATAGATCATCAGGATATTACGGATGCCATGCATGGATATGAGATCGGTATTGAAATAATTGATAGAATACCATGCAGAAAACTTAGGACTAACTGCATAATTTAAAGCCAGACTTCAGTTCTGGTCGGACAGAAACCTACCACATACACCCGTGGGGACTAATTGTTTCACGGATGACGCCAGACAGAATGATAGGACAGGATTGTCAGGATAGATGGAACAGAAACTAGACTTTTCTCCGCTTGCAAGACCATATTATGGGTACAATCTACTCAGCGTTCTGGATTACAAGGCTACAACCGATTGCTCAGCAAGAGGAACGGCATATGTGGCCATGAGATAGTGCTCAGGAATGAGGAGACAAATATATTGGGCGATATGGCTTCATTTCTGCAGATAGTTAGCTTGGAAAATCTACTACATTAGTGCGCAA
Source organism: Cochliomyia hominivorax (assembly GCA_004302925.2). Taxonomy (NCBI): domain Eukaryota; kingdom Metazoa; phylum Arthropoda; class Insecta; order Diptera; family Calliphoridae; genus Cochliomyia; species Cochliomyia hominivorax. The sequence continues at coordinate 96,934,145 of PYHX02000158.1, read as the reverse complement.
CTGTCATTTACTGAACTTCGAGAATACTAAAGGGAGACCCAGAAGAGAAGAAGAAAGTATTGCATTTTACGAGAACATCCTAATATCATAGCAGACATCGAGGACATCGAATGAAATCCAAAAATTTTATGAGAGATACTACACCAAGCCTGTTTTACTTTTAAGGCGTTGATTAAAAGAAAATTAAGGAATAACATACATTCTACGGAATTCCTATAGGATCTGATTCTTTCTCAGATGGCGAGCGCAGAATAGGTCGATATAGTCATCTAGGTGCTTGCTTATGACGTGCAAACTAGAAGAAAACATCTCCTCAAACTACCTACCGACGTACTGTACAGTTTGCGGTACAATTTAATTTTCGGCTTTAAGTTCAGTTTGTGGTTCTGTCCTATTGAAGTTCCCATTCCCAAAACTCCTTCTTCACTTAATGCTAAACTCTCAAAACTCAGCATCTTCCTTATTACAAATCCAAACTCATTAAACTTATAGAAAATTTGTTTTGAAAATGTAAAACAAAAACAGTCAGCCGCCTTTACCACATCATCATCGTTAGACTTTTACCCCCTCCCCCCTTCGAAATCCTCGTCATGATTTTTGTCTTCATCAAATGCTCTAAAGTTAGATTCACATTTTCATTCAGCCGGTAGCGTTAACTAAACCGACTGGTTTTCTGTTACAACTTTTAACATTTTCCAAAATAAAACAAGAAATCAACTGTGATTCCACGTTAAAAAGATGAAAATGGAAAAAAAGGGAAAAAGAAACAGCGGTCGTTGTAACATTTCATAGCCTGGGCAAAATTATATACATAATAGTAGTTTTGTTGTCGTCATCAGCCTGAAAAGCCGCAGCAGCAGCAGCAGCCAGCCAACATCCTCTATGAATGCATTCGATGTCTAAACAAAAAAAGTTTACTCTGAACAAAATTAAACCCAAAGTAACTGAGATTTGTGTAACAACGAAACCTCATCATCATCACCAACATCATCCTCGTAGTCGTTGACGTCGTCATGTAACTACACGTTTTGAAAAGTTTTGTGATTTCGTTGTTCGCTATTTCAAAAACAGGGCCATTAAACCACCAAGCCAAAAGGCATAAAGGAAGTTTAATGTTCACATTGCAATTTTTATTTTATTTTAGATTTCAAGCTTCAAACCAAATTTCTGTCTGTCTGTCTGTCTTTCTGTCTATCTATCTGCAAGAAACACTCCTCATACACCTCCTCTTTGCTGTAAATCGTATCTCTGGCTGCAATACAAATACAACTCTAGGCTGTCTCTCCTTTACAGTCTGTTGGAAGAACAGCTTTATGAAGGGCAAAAAAGTTAATTTTTGCAGAAATTTTTTATAAACATCTCGAAAGGAAAAACAACCACAAAAACAAACAGGATACTGATAATGATGACAGAAATTGTAATAGGAGGAAGAAGAGTTGAATGCCTTCTTGTGCTTCTATGATGATTTCCCTTAACCTGCTTATACATCTCACACCTCTTGCTCTTATCTATTCACTTTAACGTTTACATTCTCTTTTCCTGTCAAATCAAACTAAACATCAACTTTATTTCATGTTATTTGGACCCTTCTTTAGTCATTTTTATAGGTATGAAAATTGTTTAACAATTTCTGATAACTACAAAAAAAAGTTGTTACCATAAAAATTACTAGTTTCTGTAGCAGCACCAGCAGCACCTCCACTCTATACAGCTGTTGAAGAGCTTCAGCTTTTCCCTTTTTTCTAGTTGATTTGTGTTGTGTTGTTGTAGGTATTTTGTGTATAAAAATATTGAATTGTTATTGCTGTTGATGATGATGAGGATGATGACGACAATGATTATGTTGCTACAATTGCTTGTTGTTGATAAAAAAAGTACATTTTTGCCCTTCCCATGTCTTAAACAACAACTTAAATTATAAATTGAAAGTGTGAAATATTTAATATAATCTTGGCTGCTTTAAGAAAATTGTTGGTTCTTCTTGGTGGAAACTAGGTGGGATTAAAAGTGTATTCGTAAAGGTACAGCCAATTTTAAATTAGTTTGAAATATCGTTTGTATGTTTTTCTATAAGGATTATCGATTAATTCTATATTCATTCTATTTCTGTTCCCATTTAGTTAGGCTTCAGGTTTTTTCTCTTTTACTACCTACCTTAGCTAACGCTAAGAAAGATCTCGGTCCTAATTCAGTTTACAATCACTTTTCAGTCCTGTATAGTTGTGTTAAAGTAATAACTCATTTAAAGCAGTTATTGCTTGCTTTCAGTCCATCCCAAATACCGAAAGTCAACTGAAACAAAGTAAACTCTCGGACAATAGTTCCATACATGTTCAAGTCCATATGTTCTGTTCTAGTTCAGTTCTAATTCTGTTCCGTTTTAGTTCAGTTTTATTTCAGTTCTAGTTCGGTTCCAGTTCAGTTCAGTTCTAGTTCAGATCAGCTCTAGTTCAGTTCTATTTCAGTTCTAGTTCAGTTCCAGTTCAGTTCCAGTTCAGTTCAAGTTCAGTTCTAGTTCAGTTCTTGTTCAGTTCTAGTTCAATTCTAGTTCATTTATAGTTCGGTTCTAGTTCAGTTCTAGTTCAGTTCCAGTTCAGTTCCAGTTCAAGTTCAGTTCTAGTTCAATTCTAATACAGTTCTAGTTCATTTCTAGTTCGGTTCTAGTTCAGTTCTACTTCAGTTCTAGTTCAGTTCTAGTTCAGTTCTAGTTCTGTTCCGTTTTAGTTCCGTTCTAGTTCAGTTCTATTTCAGTTCTAGTTCAGTTCCAGTTCAGTTCCAATTCAAGTTCAGTTCTAGTTCAATTCTAATACAGTTCTAGTTCATTTCTAGTTCGATTCTAGTTCAGTTCTACTTCAGTTCTAGTTCAGTTCTAGTTCTGTTCCGTTTTAGTTCCGTTCTAGTTCAGTTCTATTTCAGTTCCAGTTCAGTTCTAGTTCAGTTCTAGTTCAGTTCCAGTTCAGTTCCAGTTCAAGTTCAGTTCTAGTTCAATTCTAGTTCATTTTTAGTTCGGTTCTAGTTCAGTTATAGTTCATTTCTAGTTCAGTTCTAGTTTAGTTCTACTTTAGTTCTAGTTCAACTCAAGTCTAGGTTCTAGTTAAGGTTCAACGTCAGGTTCTAGTTCAGGATCCTGCCCACGTTCTAGTTCAATTCTAATTCAGGCTCTAATTTGGATTGTAGCACTAATTTTAATTCAGTTTAGAGTCTAATTCAGATTCTAGTTCAGATTATGTTTTGATTATTGTTTAGATCAACTTCAGATTATTGTTAAGTTACAGTTCAGTTCCAATTCAGTTTAGTTCAAATTACTCTTTTAGACTAAAGTTCAAATTAGGGTCAGATTTTAGCTAAGATTCTAATTAAGTTCTAGTTCAATTCTAGTTCAGTTCTAATTCAGTTCTAGTTCAGTTCCTGTTCAGTTATAGTTCAGTTTTAGTTATTTTCTTCACCAGAAATCAATTTTTCCCATACCCAATATTAACTTATCTGTAACTTTTAGTCTTTTACTTAATCGTTTTGTACTTACAGCTCTCTTTACTAAGTCCGGGCAAAAAGTTAAAGAAAAAAAAACTTTTAATTCAATATAAAGTTAAATGTATTACGAAGAAGGCAAAGGAAAAAAGTGAAGGCATTAAATAAGATTGCACAAGGAAACTTTGGTGGTTTAATTTAAAATTATTTTATAAGAAAACAAATTTAAAGATATTTAAAATCATTCAAGTAGAAAAAGAACATTTTGTTAATAAAATCTGTAATTAAAAATTTGAAAAGAGCTTTCAAGAGCTTAAAGTTTCTGAAGGACTTTAATTAAATATTGAAAGAAAATCATTAGATATTCACAAATTCATATTATTTTATCATTTACCGAATTTAAGTGAAAATCTTATAGAAATTTTCTTGTCAAAATTCCCTCTTTTTTTACAAATTAGCAAAGATTTGGTGAGAAGTAATTGGACGAAAATAAACTCATTGAAATTCTTTCTTTTTTTATTTTTTAACATTTTTATCAATTTCGTTGTTTTGGGTACTAATTAGGCATGAAAAACCAACGCAAAGGCAACAGAAAAATACAAACGAAAGACAAACAAACAAACAAGATAAAAAAAAATATCGCAAATTGCAACTGAATCAAAAGTTGCAACATTGTAGCAATAAAAAATGCAACAAGAATTTCATTATAACAGCGGCAACAACAACAGCTGCTGCGGCAACAGAAAATCGGATAAGAAACGCATTAAAAAAATGCACATGGAAACAGAACAACAAAAACAATCAATGAGAATAAAAATACAAAAAAAAATCGCCTGAATTGTGGTAAAAAATAAATAAAATTTTTCTTTAAAAGCAGAAAATTAGCAGAAGACAACAATAAATGAGAATGTATGCAAATTGTGTGACAGACGGACGGACAAACATAAAATGCAGATTCTTTTCAAAAGAAACAAATACAAGACGATAAGAAATGGAAATAAATAATATTTTATTGAAGAGAGTTGCCACATGTTCTTAAAAAAAGAAGAATTTTTCGTCTTTCACCGCTCCACGAATCATTTAAAACCCCAAAGGGCTTTAACTCTAATTGAGGAGTGTGACCGAATAACTTTTTATATCGTTTTTCAAAATTTTCTGCAAAAATATTCTTGTTGTTAGAGAAACCGGGAAGTATTAGCTCTGTGTTCAACAGTTAAGGAAGCTGAAAAGTACTCGCAGCTTTGTTAGAACTATAAGCTATCAGAGCCAAAAGAAGTCTTAGTTACAGGGAACGATAGTGCAAGGAGTTGATATCTGACGATACCATACAATTATTAGAACAAAGTAGGTGGAAACGAGCTCATAATCACAACATGCCAAAATAGACAAGAAAGTGAAACGTGGTGCTCGTCGAGATAAGAAGAGATGGATAGATGAAGACACAATGAAAAATCACTGTAAAAAACATTAAGTACAACGAACCAACTTCCAAAAGATCGATCAAAGAAGAGAATGGCGAACATGCCTCCAACAAGAAACAATTGAAAATATGAGAGAATCACCATAATCGGATAATGGGGAATGATTGTCTCTTATGAATTGAGGGCTTGTATGAATCTGAAGAAGGCGACTTATCGATCTCAACTTGTCCCGCCATAAGAAATATTTATAATTTGATTAGAAGTTTAAAGGTAAACAGATCTCCTGATGATAATGGAGACTATGCTAAGCTATTGTGGCCCCCCTCAAAATTTTACTACATACAATTTGTTCATTCTGGAAATGAGAAGAAGGCGATCTTACAACAACTAGCGCGTCACTACCTAGAATGATATGTAACAGAAAAACTCCGTCTTTATAAAAGAAGTAGGCTAGAGTTAGACCCCATTAGTCCATAAAAGTGGTGTACGCCACTTTTTATACCTTTGACGAACCCAAACGCAATGAGACTTGAAGCGTATAGTTATTTAGGAAAATTCCTTTCAAACTTAGTGGTGGAAAACTTAGAGTGGAAAATAGTTGTGCATCAGGTTTCTATACTATCGCCACTTCTATCTAATATAGTTTGGGTCACAATTCAATCAGAAACTTTGGAAAATGGCAGAGGAATAGTATGGGAACTAAAAGGCGACCAAACAACCCCCGTAACGATCTAAGTAGCAGTGCAAACACCCTACACTTATTTATGATCGGATGAATTGAAATGGAAGGTATGCTATGTTGGGTGTATAATTTGATGAACGGACTGCGAACTTTGGTAAACTCCATCTTTCTCTTTGAATACTAATTTTGCAATTTTCAAATCAAATGTGGTATTGAGCCCTCTGTATAGATGCGAAACTAGGAAAAAACTAAAAACGCTGCCACTCGAGGAGTCCAATAAATCAAAGTATTTAACTTTGAGAGTGGGAAATTGCGCTGGACGCACTCTAAGCAGAGAGGCCATCAACATTACTGAAATTCACTTGAATCCGCAGGGAAACAGAAGAAAGGGTCATTTTTTCATACATGGACAATGGAATTTGAATCGGAAGCTACAGACAGTGACAAGAGATGTGTTCCATTTTTACTACTTCTTTAATATTTGCATCGTTGAAAATACCCAAAATTCGATTCCGTATAAAAATTCGCATTTTTAAAGGCCGTCCAGCAAAAATGCTTTTTGGGTGTTTACATTACCTATGTAGCTATATGCTAATGATAATTTAAAATTGAATCCAACTTTATGAATAAGAAATTACAAAAATAAAACTTCTTTTCAATTGATCAAATTTTGATAGGGCTTGTCGGAAATTTCTTTCTCCAATCTCATTAGAATTTAGTATATACGCACTTTCTTAATCATAAAGTTTAAAACAAAAGGAATTGCTCTATGAATGTTCAATAGTTTCCACTTTTTTGGAAAAAATTAGATTTATTGATTTCTTAATAAATGATCTCATTTATAGAGAATTTGCTTTATATTTTTTTTTAAATTTTAGGTCCTATATTAAGCCCTCTAACTTAAAAAGAATAAAAAAAACTAGAAGAAAATTGGATTAAAAAATATCTCGGAAACTATAAGAGTTAGTCTAAATTTATTTTTATAGATATGTACATATGTTTTGCCTCAATTAAAAATTAATGTTTGACGAGTTAAATAAAATCATCAAACCCGAAATGGCCAATTTTGGAGGATCATGGACTAAGCCCCTCACCAGATAGGAGCCTGTACTTAAACAAATCAAGTAAACAACAACTCAACTCTGTGCAAGTGAAATTTCTCTTTGAATACACTATACAACAACCAAACGGACGGATGGACGGACTCGTTATTGATTCTTCGTTAACCATTTAACCATCTTGTAGCATCAACACAAACTTATTATACCCCACCGACATATGCTGGTGTAGAGCATAAAAACTTTCTAATTCATAAATTTTGATTTAGTCTTTTCTACTCTTCACTTTAAATCTCTTGTATCAAGTTTAGGAGTTTATTTTTTTTAAACCCTGTGGCAACACTTGTTAATAAGTAATTGTTATTGCCTTTTTAAGCTTAAGTTAATTCAATTGTTTTTCATTGTTATTGTTGTTGTATTTGTTGTGCCTATTTTACAAATAAAACATTGAATAAGTTTAACACACTCTAATAATAAATAATAGAGAGAGAGAGAGAGAATTATTTTCATGTTTACACCTTGTTGTTGTTGTTGTTCTTGCTGAATGTTTTATTATAATTGTTTATGTTAATAATGTAAAGTTGTTGTAATATAGCAGTTTTTTGTTGTTGTACAGTGGTGGAGATTTAATAATAGAAACATGTAATTTTTTATTTTATTATGAAAATAATTGTTGTTTTCTGTTAAATATTATTGTTTTGTTGTTTTTGTATTTTTTCTTTTTTTCAAAAATGTTGTAATTTAAAATTTAATTTGTTAAAAACTTTTAAGCAATAAAATAAATTGAAATTATAATAAAAAAACAAGCAAGAAGTAATAGTTGTTTTAGCCCGACTTTTAAATACCCTACACCACAATGTTTGTTATACCAAAAATTAATAAACCACCCTCGTATAAAGGTATTTTTAAATATATAACTAATAGTTCAGTTAATTATAATGGAACTAACATTTATTTCTTTCATTGGTCGTTATATGGCAGCTAAAAAATATATGGACCGACCTTCGTTAAATTTCGCTTATCGATTTAAGCCCTTCAAAGTAATATTTGTAAGGGGGCTTTTATGGGACCTATAAGAGATATTGTGTCGATCCTCATATTATTTGGCACATCGTCTAAGTTTACTATAAGACTTATTTGTACCTAATTTCGTTAAGATCTGGCATTTATTACCCCTATTTCGGGAGGAACATTTAAGTGGGAGCTACGTGTAAAAATGGACAGCCACCCAGAATGATGGACGGACATTGTTAAATCGACACAGAAAGTGATCTTGAATCGAATGGTATAATTAAAAGTAGAGATGAGCAGAATACTGAAACGTCGTTCTCAGTGAAAGCGATTTTTAAATCATTGTTCTTTAAAACAGTGACAGTGGTCGCAGTATGTTAAAAAAAAACTTGTAAGAATGCTTTAAGCGGTTATGCCAAATCTTCAATATCCTACACCACAAATGCATGTAAAGTAAATACGTTATGTTACGTACATACACACTCACACATACACTCACTAACTAATACAATACAAAAACTATTTTTTTAATATAATACAGGAACACTTAATGAGTCATAAAATTATTACTTTTTTTTTGCTATAACTTTTTTCTACTGAACCGATTTTAGTAATTTTTGTAACTGTAATGGCAAAATTTTAATTATAATTTGTAAAATTATAATTGACAATTTTCCAAAAGTTTTTAGCTTGATTTTAGAGGTTGCCCCAGATATCGTCATATATCTTTTAATAGACTGAACCAATTTTGCTGGTTTTAAAAGTAAAACTTCTTAGGACCATAACAAATAATCGAGGCAAATTTTTACATAAAAATTACTTAAAAGTGGTTTTAGCAATATTTTTTCTGCACGTTACTAACTTTTGCACAAACGCATGATACCACAAGCACCTAGATGTAGGGGTGTAGTGTATGAAAAAACAATAATGAGAAAAACTTACGAAATTATTTTTAGATTTATGAGGAAATTTTCAAGATGTTTTTTAACTGGAATTTTAATTATCACTTTTTGTTATTATTTTTATTTCAATTATTAAATTTATTGTTTTAATTTTATTGAATTTTATTATTTGTTTATTTTTAATTAATTTTCTTTAAATTTTCCTTTTATTTCTATCGAATTTTTGCGTGATTTTATTTTAATTATTATGATTTTTACGGTTTGAAACAAAACAAAACATGTTTTAGTTTGTCTGTTTGTTAGTTTGATTGTAATTTAACTTTCCTGTAATTTGTTTTTGCTTAGAATTTTTTTACACAAACAACAACTAAACCAAAGAAATTACAGGTCTTCTTCTTCTTGTTATTACACTGCAATGTTTTGCTTTGTTTTTATTCTCGCTCTCCTGTATTTTTTTATAAAGACTCCTTTCTCTTTTACCCAAAAATGTATAAAGAAAAAGTACCACTAGTTTTTTCTCTTTAATAAAAATTCTCTTGTTCTCTGTTTTTTTGTTTCTTTTGCTTTTTTGAGTGCAGAACTTTATTTTCTTCTTGCAAAATTTTTTTATGAATTTTTAATATTAAATTATTTATTTCTCAATAGTTGAAATCATGAACTTTTTAATAATTTAAAAGTCTTAAAAAATTATTAAATTCTCCACTCATTATCTCCTTTTCTTAGGCAAAAAAGACTTAAACAAAATCAATCTTTATTTGATTTTTTCTTTGGATTCCTTTAACATTTGTTTTTGCTTTTCAACACACGTTTGTTTGTGTAGTTTTCTTTTTAGGGAACCATACACTTTAACGACATTTACGTATTAAACTACAACGAGAACCGCACGCGACGACTTCTGAGCGTAAACTGGTATATTATTTTAATGTTGGGGCTGGCAAAAAAAAAAAAAACAACACAAAACACGCAACAACAACAATATATACAAAAAATGTTTGTTGTTGCTTGTTAGTGACTGCAGGCAGCAAACAAAAAATAAATTGCACATTTTACTTACATACAAAAACAAGTAAAAAAGCACCAACAAAAACACAAAAACAAAGCAAAATCTAAAAACACAAAAACCCACAGCAAGAAAACCGGCTTATTTTGTATGAGTTTTTTTGTTTGTTTTTGCTCTCAACTACCATCATCATCATTTTTCATGCAGGGAATACAAAAGGTAATGTAAGTATGTATGTGTGTTTTAAAGTGTATTTAAGCTTTTTGAAGTGAGTGTAATTTTTTAGTTTTATTTTTGTTGCTTTTGTTAGAATTGTTTGTTTAAACTTACACGTTTTGTTGGAAACCCTTAACGATTAAAAGTTACCCTAAACATACAACCAGAGAAGTCTTTAAAACCAAATATTCTGAAAAAACTTCCCATTAATCCCCAATTTATAAAAAATTTTCGATAAATCTCATATTTAGAGAAAATTTTTGATAAATCGCATATTTAGAGAAAATTTTTGATAAATCGCATATTTAGAGAAAATTTTCGATAAATCACATATTTACAGAAAATTTTCGATAAATCACATATTTACAGAAAATTTTCGATAAATCACATATTTAGAGAAAATTTTCGATAAATCTCTAATTTAGAGAAAATTTTCGATAAATCTCTAATTTAGAGAAAATTTTCGATAAATCTCTAATTTAGAGAAAATTTTCGATAAATCTCTAATTTAGAGAAAATTTTCGATAAATCTCTAATTTAGAGAAAATTTTCGATAAATCTCTAATTTAGAGAAAATTTTCGATAAATCTCTAATTTAGAGAAAATTTTCGATAAATCTCTAATTTAGAGAAAATTTTCGATAAATCTCTAATTTAGAGAAAATTTTCGATAAATCTCTAATTTAGAGAAAATTTTCGATAAATCTCTAATTTAGAGAAAATTTTCGATAAATCTCTAATTTAGAGAAAATTTTCGATAAATCTCTAATTTAGAGAAAATTTTCGATAAATCTCTAATTTAGAGAAAATTTTCGATAAATCTCTAATTTAGAGAAAATTTTCGATAAATCTCTAATTTAGAGAAAATTTTCGATAAATCTCAAATTTAGAGAAAATTTTCGATAAATCTCTAATTTAGAGAAAATTTTCGATAAATCTCTAATTTAGAGAAAATTTTCGATAAATCTCAAATTTAGAGAAAATTTTCGATAAATCTCTAATTTAGAGAAAATTTTCGATAAATCTCTAATTTAGAGAAAATTTTCGATAAATCTCTAATTTGGAGAAAATTTTCGATAAATCTCTAATTTAGAGAAAATTTTCGATAAATTTCTAATTTTTTAGAAAATTTTCGATAAATCTCTAATTTTGAGAAAATTTTCGATAAATCTCTAATTTTGAGAAAATTTTCGATAAATCTCTAATTTTGAGAAAATTTTCAATAAATCTCTAAATTAGAGAAAATTTTCGATAAATCTTTAATTTAGAGAAAATTTTCGATAAATCTCTAAGTTAGAGAAAATTTTCGATAAATCTCTAATTTTGAGAAAATTTTCGATAAATCTCTAATTTTGAAAAAATTTTCGATAAATCTCTAATTTAGAGAAAATTTTCGATAAATCTCTAGTTAAGAGAAAATTTTCAATAGATCTCTAATTTTGAGAAAATTTTCGATAAATCTCTAGTTAAGAGAAAATTTTCGATAAATCTCTAATTTTGAGAAAATTTTCGATAAATCTCTAGTTAAGAGAAAATTTTCGATAAATCTCTAATTTAGAGAAAATTTTCGATAAATCTCTAATTTAGAGAAAATTTTCGATAAATCTCTAGTTAAGAGAAAATTTTCGATAAATCTCTAATTTTGAGAAAATTTTCGATAAATCTCTAATTTATAAAAAATTTTCGATAAATCTCTAATTTTGAGAAAATTTTCGATAAATCTCTAATTTAGAGAAAATTTTCGATAAATCTCTAATTTAGAGAAAATTTTCGATAAATCTCTAATTTAGAGAAAATTTTCGATAAATCTCTAATTTAGAGAAAATTTTCGATAAATCTCTAATTTAGAGAAAATTTTCGATAAATCTCTAATTTAGAGAAAATTTTCGATAAATCTCTAGTTAAGAGAAAATTTTCAATAAATCTCTAATTAAGAGAAAATTTTCGATGAATCTCTAATTTAGAGAAAATTTTCGATAAATCTCTAATTTAGAGAAAATTTTCGATAAATCTCTAATTTAGAGAAAATTTTCGATAAATCTCTAATTTAGAGAAAATTTTCGATAAATCTCTAATTTAGAGAAAATTTTCGATAAATCTCTAATTTAGAGAAAATTTTCGATAAATCTCTAATTTAGAGAAAATTTTCGATAAATCTCTAATTTAGAGAAAATTTTCGATAAATCTCTAATTTTGAGAAAATTTTCGAAAAATCTCTAATTTTGTGAAAATTTTCGATAAATCTCTAATTTTGTGAAAATTTTCGATAAATCTCTAATTTTGAGAAAATTTTCGATAAATCTCTAATTTAGAGAAAATTTTCGATAAATCTCTAATTTTGTGAAAATTTTCGATAAATCTCTAATTTTGTGAAAATTTTCGATAAATCTCTAATTTTGTGAAAATTTTCGATAAATCTCTAATTTAGAGAAAATTTTCGATAAATCTCTAATTTAGAGAAAATTTTCGATAAATCTCTAATTTAGAGAAAATTTTCGATAAATCTCTAATTTAGAGAAAATTTTCGATAAATCTCTAATTTAGAGAAAATTTTCGATAAATCTCTAATTTAGAGAAAATTTTCGATAAATCTCTAATTTAGAGAAAATTTTCGATAAATCTCTAATTTAGAGAAAATTTTCGATAAATCTCTAATTTAGAGAAAATTTTCGATAAATCTCTAATTTAGAGAAAATTTTCGATAAATCTCTAATTTAGAGAAAATTTTCGATAAATCTCTAATTTAGAGAAAATTTTCGATAAATCTCTAGTTAAGAGAAAAATTTCAATAGATCTCGTACTTAGAGAAAATTTTGGATAAATTCGATTAATCGGATACTTAGAGATAAATTTCCAATTTCCATCCATAAATTTATCGTCTAAATTGTACTTAAATGACCTGCTCTTTCATCCACCAGAATTAAAATTGTTCATACAAATTCACGTAATTACATGTCCGTATGTATGTTTGTATTTATGTAAAAATGTTTGTTCATAATTTGAACTTAACATATGAGCTTTAGTTGTAATTCCTGTATTTTATTGTTATTTTTGTTGTAAAAACATTCATCATACACACAAGTACTCACAAACTTTTGTAATGTTTGTTGTTTGATGGAATTGTTGTTTATCATTTTGTGGTTTTTCTCTACGTCAAACATTAATTTTTTGTCGTTCATTCTCTTTTTTCTTCTTGTTTCTCCTTTTTTTGGATTTTAAATTCTCTACTTTTTGTAAATTTTCTGTTTAATTTTTGTTGCCGGGTCCTCAGATTGGGTCGATAAAAGTTCTGTTGTATTTGTTTTTGTTTAAACTTTTTTGTCTATGTTTGCTTTTGATTTCTATTATTTACTGTTGTTTAGTTGTGTTCATGCAATTTGTTTTGTTTTATTTGTTTTTTTTTCTTTTTTTGCTTTTGTATTTGGTTTTTGTTTGACTCACACAATTAGTTAAATGTTGTTGCTGTTTGGAGTGAGTAAATGTTTGCGTTTTAACTTAAATGCTCATTGTGTTTTTGAACACTCTCTTCCTCTCATTCTCTATATAAAATGAAATGTTTGTTTTTGTTTTTAAAAGTTTTTGTTGAAAAGCTAAATTGTAAAAACAAAAACATTTTCTGCACATTTGATTTTTTTAAGATGCAACCTAAATGTTCGAAGCGAACATGTTGGAAATGAACTCAAAAATAAGAAAACCAACCCATGAGGAAAAATATCTTAAAATCTATGATTTAGAAAAAATTATAAATGCCAAATAAAAAGTCATTTTCGATAAATCTCATATTTAGAGAAAATTTTCGATAAATCTCATATTTAGAGAAAATGTTCGATAAATCTCATATTTAGAGAAAATTTTCGATAAATCTCATATTTAGAGAAAGTTTTCGATAAATCTCATATTAAGAGAAAGTTTTCGATAAATCTCATATTTAGAGAAAGTTTTCGATAAATCTCATATTAAGAGAAAATTTTCAATAAATCTCATATTTTGAGAAAGTTTTCGATAAATCTCATATTTTGAGAAAGTTTTCGATAAATCTCATATTTAGAGAAAATTTTCGATAAATCTCATATTTAGAGAAAGTTTTCGATAAATCTCATATTAAGAGAAAGTTTTCGATAAATCTCATATTTAGAGAAAATTTTCGATAAATCTCATATTTAGAGAAAATTTTCGATAAATCTCATATTTAGAGAAAATTTTCGATAAATCTCATATTAAGAGAAAATTTTCAATAAATCTCATATTTTGAGAAAGTTTTCGATAAATCTCATATTTTGAGAAAGTTTTCGATAAATCTCATATTTAGAGAAAATGTGTGATAAATCTCATATTTAGAGAAAGTTTTCGATAAATCTCATATTTAGAGAAAATTTTCGATAAATCTCATATTTAGAGAAAGTTTTCGATAAATCTCATATTTAGAGAAAATTTTCGATAAATCTCATATTTAGAGAAAGTTTTCGATAAATCTCATATTTAGAGAAAGTTTTCGATAAATCTCATATTTAGAGAAAATTTTCGATAAATCGCATATTTAGAGAAATTTGTCGATAAATCTCATATTTAGAGAAAATTTTCGATAAATCGCATATTTAGAGAAATTTGTCGATAAATCTCATATTTAGAGAAAATTTTCGATAAATCGCATATTTAGAGAAAATTTTCGATAAATCGCATATTTAGAGAAAATTTTCGATAAATCGCATATTTAGAGAAAATTTTCGATAAACCGCATATTTAGAGAAAATTTTCGATAAATCGCATATTTAGAGAAAATTTTCGATAAATCGCATATTTAGAGAAAATTTTCGATAAATCGCATATTTAGAGAAAATTTTCGATAAATCGCATATTTAGAGAAAATTTTCGATAATCGCATATTTAGAGAAAATTTTCGATAAATCGCATATTTAGAGAAAATTTTCGATAAATCTCATATTTAGAGAAAATTTTCGATAAATCTCATATTTAGAGAAAATTTTCGATAAATCTCATATTTAGAGAAAATTTTCGATAAATCTCATATTTAGAGAAAATTTTCGATAAATCTCATATTTAGAGAAAATTTTCGATAAATCTCATATTTAGAGAAAATTTTCGATAAATCTCATATTTAGAGAAAATTTTCGATAAATCTAATATTTAGAGAAAATTTTTGATAAATCTCATATTTGGAGATAAATTTAGAAAAATTCTTTCATAAATTTCCAATTTATGGAAAATATTCACTAAATCTACAGTTTTGAGAAAATTTTTGATTAATCGGTATTTTAGATAAAATTTTTGATTAATATTTTTTAAATTTCTATGTTTAAATTTTTTTATCGTTTTTGTTTATTGAACATGTTTGTTTATTTCTGTGCAACACTGTTTAAATCAAAATTATCGTTAATGTTTTTCTTTTCTTTAGATTTGTCAGAGAATTTTAGACGTTTTCTCTCTTTATAATTTTACGATAATTTTTACAAAAAAAACGAGAAATATTTTACTTTTACAAAAATATTACAACAAAGTTTTTGTTTTATTAAATATATATTCCCCAATGATCTTTGAACATTTCTTGAACTCTCTCTATGAATCCCATGATCTACCTCTCTCTTTCTCTCTCTTTTCATTATTTATCCAAATACGAATGTACGATAATTTTAGAATAAATAGAAAAACGCATATAAAAAATTTTGTCAACATCTCCTGATGTTTTCGCTTGTATTTTTGGCAACTTGTACAAATTTATGCTGCTCCTCTGCAGATCTTTACTACAACAAATCTCTAGTCTCACATCGTACGATCATTGATAAAGTTCTTTCTAAAAGAAAAAATCTCAAGCGATTTTTAACGCTACGCGTCTTCGTCGTTCTGTTTTTTTTACTCGTCTATTTTTGAACTTAATAAATTTTCTAAATTATTTTTCCGTCTGCACTTTCCTCCAAACGTTTGCGACGCCCCTCGTCCACGATCGCTGCCCATGTAGAAACAAAAAACACGGATCATCAAAAGAAAATCCATTAAAAAAAGTTGTAAAACTCAAAGAAAAAAAATGTTTTAAAATTTTTCTCATAAAAATTTTCTTTTAAATTTAGAAAAAAAATGTAAAACAACTGAAAAGGAATTCGTGATTTTTTGTAAAAATTTAGAAAATAAATTTAACTTGACAAAGATGTGCGGCATTATTTGAAAAAAAAAACTTCATTAATTCTTTTTTCGGAATATCCAAATTTTTTATCACACGTGCTCCCTCCCGATCAGTAACCTTTAAAAGCAAAATAATAAATTTTAATTAAAATTTTCAAGAAAAAAAAAATTAAGTGAAAATAATTTTTATTGCTACTACGGCGTTACAAAAGTGAACGCTGCTAGTTGCGATCATCAATCAAATAGCAAGATCAGAATTCGGAATTGTAAACAATTGTGGATCAATAAATCAAAATAAAACACGATGCAAATTTCGAAAAATTTGCTAAGAGTAATTTTCATGCTGTCAACAATTGTCGCAGTTACAGGTGAATGAAATTTATGTTATTTTTACAAATATTTGATTTATTTTACAACAACAATAACAACAACAACAAAAAGATCAATGAAAATAGAACAAGCAAATAAAGTGAATGAAATGAAAAGAATGTCAAAATGAAAAAGAACAGTAAAAAATAAAGAAATGTCAATGAATAACACAGCAATAAATGAGAGAAAAATGTGAGAAGAGAATGAATTTAGAGATCATTTAGTGTGAAGATCAATACAATTTATATGAATTTGAAAATAAATATTTAATAAAATAAAAAAATAAAAAATTTCGAAAAACTATTATTTTATAAAATTTTTTTTAAATTTCTACTGAAAGATCTGCGAACAAAGAAGGAACCGATCAGTTTTAAAATTCTAAAGATTCTTTGTTACAGAATTTATATATTCAAAATGTTATTAATAAATTTCAAGTGCATCCAAATTAGTCATAATTATGAACTAAAAAAATTTCCAAGATTTTCTTCGGAAACTACAATAATAATGTAACACTACGATCAGTAGCGATCATTTCCTCTCGAAATGATAAAAAACGATTTTTAATAAAACACAACTGGAACTGAACTAGAACTGAACTCGAAGTGAACGAGAACTGAACTAAAACTAATCTAGAGCCATATTAAAGTGAACTAAAACTGAACTTGAACTGAACGAGAAATGAAGTAGAACCGAACTGGAACTGAAATTAAACTGATCTAGAAATGAACTAGAACTGAACTAAAACCGAACTAGAATCGAACTAGAACCAGAATTGAACTAGAACTGAACCAGAATTGAACCAGAACTGAACTAGAGTGTAAACTACAATTTGACTTAGAATCAAAATCGGAATCTAAGAATCTGGAATTTAGTCTAGAATCTGGACTGAACTAGAACCTGAATTAGAATCTTAACTTTAATCTTAACAACAATCTGAGAATCTAAACATGAATTAAGCTCAACCCGAATTTTTAATTAGGATCTGAAATTACTAAAATCTTATTTGTAGTCCAAAATGTGACCTAAGTAGTATGTAAACTAGAGTCTGAATAAGAACTTAAGTTCTTAGATTTCAACATCTGAACATTATTTCGAATCGCCTTCCAATATTCTCTCTGTTTTTCCTTTTTCAGATTGTTGTTCTAGCCGAATTTTATTCCTAAAAGAGCAAACCTTCAACATCATACAACAACATAAAATGCAACAATATCAACAATATAACGGCAATGAACCCTCAAATGAGAGATATGAACAACATGTTCTTGGTTTTAATGGTGGTAGCGATCACAATGGCAACAACAATAAACATCATATAAATATTAATATTGATGATGAAATCGCTTCTGAAGATCTATTGGCAGAGTCCACTGGCAAAGATAGACCACCGCCACAAGAGAAGGGTGGAGGTGCTGGAGGCGGTATCGGAGATATTAAACCTTTTGGTGATTTTGGTAAACATTTAAGTGAATTAATATTGGCCGATGCTGCACGGCAAAACAAGAAGCATAATGAACATAATCCGGGTATCCAGCTTCTGGACATTTACGAGAGTATAATGGAAAATGTTTTATCCTTTGCCTGTACGGGACAATTTTTAACGGATTTTTGTTTAAATGGTGGACGTTGCTTTCGAGTGCCGTTAGGCAATCAAAGTCTCTTTTCGTGTGAATGTGCTGATGGTTATGTGGGTGAGCGATGTGAATCGAAAAGTGTTAATGGTGAGTGGGAGTGAGATTACATGGGTTATTTCATTACTGATTTCTTTTCTGTTTTGTTTTTTTTTTAGGAGTTTTTGTGCCCTCTTCAGCGTTGGACAGTCGTAAACCGAAAATTTTAACGGCTCGCATTGTATTTTCCTTTCCCATGTTGATTTTTCTAACGGTTATTTATTTAATTTTTGGCATGTTAATCGTATTTAAATGCCAACCACCCTTTCGTGCAAAATATACGCCTCAGACTTCTAGAGCAGCCGGTTTGCTCTTTACTTAAAGATACAAATTCTCTAACAAAGCAAAGTCGTAAACGTGAAATTTTCTTAGAAAGGACTCGGGTAACAAGAGACAAGTGCAATTATTTTTTTTTCTATTTCTAATTCTAATTTTCCTCTCTTTTTGTATTGACTCGTTAATAATGACGGTTTTCTTTTCTCTAAAACGGAAAAGCTTTTCCCTTCTACAAGCTTAAAGCTCGGTTCAAAAGCTTGCTTGAGGAAAAGACTTTAATATAACTTTAATTATAAATTAAATTTATTTTTTATAAAAAAAAAATACTTTATTTAAAAAAAGTAATTTTCATTCTAAATTAAATTAAAATTTAAAATTTTAAGAAAAACTGCGCGCAGTTCATTTTCTTCTAAAATTTTCTCCTTAAAAATAATTAAATTTAATATTTAGATCTTTAATTTCCTTGTAGTTTCCATGGAAAGTAGTTAAAATTTTCGTAGTTTTTCTCGTTTTTAATTTTAAATATTTTCCTTTATATTTTTGGGAAAAGCGCGCTTTTTCTTTATTTTTTTATCTCCAAAATTACGTGGCTGCGTATATTTTTTGGATTTTTCCTTACTTCTGAGGCGCTTTCAGTAGTTTAGCTTTATAAAAAATATAATTTATTATTTTGTAACTTATCAGTTGCACCATTTAATTTCTCCTTATTTTCTGTAGCATTCGATTTATATACAATTTTTTTCATACAAAAAAATATTTATTTTCTTTTTCGCTTTTTCGATTTTTGTATATAAATTTTGTAATAATTTTTTTATAAATAAAATAAAATGACGTAATAAATATTTGATAACTGAAGTGTTTTAATTTATAATTTTATGTTAAATATAAAAGAGAACACTGTGCGAAGGACCATTAAGCTCTAACTAGGAAAAGTTGCACGTCGAACCAAACAGTTGCAAAGAATGTTGCAACAAACAAAGAAGGAGCTCATTAAATAAACATGAAACTGAATTGAAATCCGAATCCGAATCCGAACTAGAACTAAATTCTTATTCTCAACATAAACTGAACTAGAATTTGTATTGGATTCTTATCAGGAATCTAATTTAGAACAGTGAACTAAATATTTGCGAAGAGTCTAAACTAGAATCTGAAGTATAACTTCAACATTAATCTGAAGTATAACTTCAACTTCAACGAGTCTCTTAGTTAGAGTCTGTGAATTTCAATCTGATTAATATTTGAACTAAAATCTGATTTATAATCAAAACATGAATTTTGATCTAAAATATGAGTTGGAACATGAACCAGAATTTTACTTACAGGCAGAAGAAGGATTTGAACTTGAATTGAACTAGAACTTCAGCTTCAAAGAACCTGATTAGAATCTGAACTGGAACCTGTAGTAGGATCAGATCTATAATCTAGAATCTGAATTATAATCTGAACTTAAAACTGAATTTTTATCTGAACTAGAATTTGAATTTGAACTTGAACTTGTATCTGAATTCAAATTTGAACTAGAATCTGAACTAGAATCTTTATGAACTGCTACCTAAACTAGAATCTTATCAAGAATCCGTACTAAAATCTAAACTGTACTCTGAACTTGAAATTGAACTAGAACTGAATTAGAAGATAAATAGAACTGAACTAGAATAGAACTAGAGCTGAACTAAAACTAAACTAGAACTAAATTAGAACTGAACTTGAACTGAACCTGAACTGAGTTACAACAGAAAAAGAACTGAACAAGAAATGAAAGAGAGTGTGAACTACAATTTGAATTAGAATCAAAATTGGTATCTAAACTTAAATCCAAACTAGAATCTGGACCTGAACTAGAACTGAACTAATAATGAACTAGAACTAAACTAGAACTGAACTGGAACTGAACTATAATTAAACTAGAGCTGAATTAGAACTTATTTGGAAGAGAACTATAACTGAACTGGAACTGAACTGGAACTGAACTAGAACTTAATTAGGAAAGAACTAGACTTGATATAGAACTAAACTATAACTAAACTAGATTTTAACTAGAGCTGAAGTAGAACTTAATAAGAAGAGAACTAGAACCGAACTGGAACTGAACTGGAACTGAACTAGAACCATACTGGAACTGCATTAGAATTCAACTAGAAGTAGAACTGAACTGGAACTGAACTAGAACTTAATTAGGAAAGAACTAGAACTGAACTAAAACTGAACTAGAGCCGAACTATAGCGGAACTAGAACTGAACTATATCCGAACTAGAAATGAACTAGAACTGAGCTACAATAAAAGTAGAACTAAACAAGAACTGAACTAGAACTAAACTAGATCTGAACTAGAACTTATTTGGAAGAGAACTATAACTGAACTAGAACTTAATTAAGAAAGAACTAGACTTGATATAGAACTAAATTAGAACTGAACTAGAACCGAACTAGAATTCAACTAGAAATAAACTAGAACTGAACTAAAACTGAACTAGAGCTGAACTAGAACTTAATTAGAAGAGAACTAGAACTGGAACTAGAATTGAACTAGAACATTTTTTTTTAAACTTTGCGTAAGTACATCCCAAACTTCTTAATAATTATTCACATTTAAATTTAGCAGAGAGCTTCTGGGAATTTCTTTTTAATATTTAAAACCAGGAAGCCTAACAATTTAAATTCTATAGAAATGGAAATAAAGACATAAATTGTTTTCCTGCTTGAATTCTTCCCTTGAACACAAAAAAAAACACAATTTAGCAGAATTTTCTGCAAACACGTGCAAGAGCACATGCCAACAGCTGATAAATTTCAGACTAAGCAACAACATGTTTTGAGGGAATACCTTTTTACACAAGCTTACCTCGTCCAACAACCTCCCCTTGAAGCTTAAGCACAACGAACTTAAAAACAGATTGTAAAGAAAAAAATCTAGCAGACTGTATGACGCATAAACAGTAAACAAAACTTATCACAAATATGAGATGAGATTAGTCAGAGAGAGAGAGAGAGTGAGAGAGAGAGAGGGAGAATAAGCAAAAGAGAGCAGTGACAATGAGAATAAAAGATAGAAGTGTTAATTTTTGTTTTGTTAGTTTAAACTAAAACACATGTGTGAGAGCTGCTTTTGTAAATTAGTAAGTATAAGTGAGTGAGTATGTGTAATAGGTGTGGGTGTAAATTAACGGTAAAAAAGCTAAGAGCACTTCACTGAAGAGAGTAAGAGAAATGATATAGACCAATTTAAATACAAGTTTTTAGTAAAATATAAAAGTTTATTTTTAGAGCATAAAAAAGGGGGTAGAGAAAGAGAGAGAGAAGGCAGAAGGAGAACAGTGAGGAAAGAGAACTATTTGTTGTTATTGTTATAGCTAAATATGTGTTGAATTTCCCTTTCGAATGATTATTACTGGAAGTTAACCATGTTTGCCGGTTCATATGTATGAACGAACAAAAACCTAAAAGTGTTAGTGCTGCTGCCTTTCGATGTTGTTGTTGTTGTTGTTGATGAGGATGATGTTGTTGTTGGTGTTTGGGTTCTTTTTGTGATAATGATTGTAATCATTAAACATGGAAGATTTCGCATATATGTATATGTACTGAATAGGATTTCTACTTTATATACCCGGCTAAGGCAATGGAAAATTGTTACCAAGTGCCAAAACAGCTGTTATATGAGTTTTATTTTATGTATTTTTTGTCTATTATGAGAAATCAAGAGTGTATTTATTGCTTAAAAACAGGAAGAGAGAAAGAGCTGAAGCAAGAAGAGTGTGTTTGATGGAAAATGTGGTTTATTTTAGTGGGTGGAGGTTTTGGTGGGATTTTTATATTAAGCACGTGATATTTAACTCTTTTTTTCTATATTATGTTTTTTTGTTGTTTTTATTTTATTTCTAGTTAACTAAAAAAGGGTTGGGTAAGGCCTCTTGAGGCCGGGATAATAAAGTAAAATATGTGAGTTTGTGCAAAAGAAATGAAATAAAGAACAAGAAGAAAAAAAGTGAAAATATTTATGAACCACAAATATGGGTTGTTATTTTTCAATTTATCACTCCTTGAAGCGAAAATTAACGCACAATTGTGAATAACAGAAATATGATTGAATTCCGAAAGGGTGATTTTTTCTAGAAGAGGAAGAAGGGAATAGAGGTAAAAAATCAAATTTTAATCTTAAAGAAAATTTAAAGGTGCTACAGATTAAAGGATTAATAATTTTTTTATTTAAAATTTGAATTTTTAGTGAAAATTTGAATTATAAATAAAAATTTTAATTTTTAGTGAAAATTTAATTCTTTGGAAAATTTGAATTTAGTGAAAATTTGAATTTTTAGTGAAAATTTTAATTTTTAGTTAAGATTTGATTTTTTAGTGAAAACTTGAATTTTAGTCAAAATTTGATTTTTTTAGTGAAAAATTTAATTTTTAGTGAAAAATTTAATTTTTAGTGAAAAATTCAATTTTTAGTAAAATTTTAATTTTTTTATGAAAATTTTAATTTTTTGGTGAAAATTTGAATTTTTTGGTGAAAATTTGAATTTTTAGTGAAAATTTTAAATTTTTGGTGAAAATTTGAATTTTTAGTGAAAATTAGCTTTTTAGTGAAAATTTAAATTTTTAGTGAAAATTTAAATTTTTTGATGAAAATTTGAATTTTTTGGTGAAAATTTGAATTTTTAGTGAAAATTTTAATTTTTGGTGAAAATTTGTTTTTTAGTAAAAATTTGAATTTTTTTTTGAAAATTTGAAATTTTTGTGACAATTTGAATTTTTAGTGAAAATTTGAATTTTTAGTGAAAATTTGAATTTTTAGTGAAAATTTGAATTTTTAGTGAAAATTTGAATTTTTAGTAAAAATTTGAATTTTTAGTGAAAATTTGAATTTTTAGTAAAAATTTGAATTTTTAGTGAAAATTTGAATTTTTAGTAAAAATTTGAATTTTTAGTGAAATTTTAAATTTTTAGTGAAATTTTAAATTTTTAGTGAAAATTTGAATTTTTTGTGAAAATTTGAATTTTTTGTGAAAATTTGAATTTTTAGTAAAAATTTGAATTTTTAGTGAAAATTTGAATTTTTAGTAAAAATTTGAATTTTTAGTGAAATTTTAAATTTTTAGTGAAATTTTAAATTTTTAGTGAAAATTTGAATTTTTTGTGAAAATTTGAATTTTTTGTGAAAATTTGAATTTTTTGTGAAAATTTGAATTTTTTGTATAAATTTTAATTTTTAGTAAAAATTTTAATTTTTAGTGAAAATTTGAATTTTTAGTGAAAATTTGAATTTTTTGTGAAAATTTGAATTTTTTGTGAAAATTTGAATTTTTTGTGAAAATTTGAATTTTTTGTGAAAATTTGAATTTTTTGTGAAAATTTGAATTTTTTGTGAAAATTTGAATTTTTTGTGAAAATTTGAATTTTTTGTGAAAATTTGAATTTTTTGTGAAAATTTGAATTTTTTGTGAAAATTTGAATTTTTTGTGAAAATTTGAATTTTTTGTGAAAATTTGAATTTTTTGTGAAAATTTGAATTTTTTGTGAAAACTTGAATTTTTTGTGAAAATTTGATTTTTTTGTGTAAATTTGAATTTTTTGTGAAAATTTGAATTTTTTGTGAAAATTTGAATTTTTTGTGAAAATTTGAATTTTTTGTGAAAATTTGAATTTTTTGTGAATATTTGAATTTTTTGTGAAAATTTGAATTTTTTGTGAAAATTTGAATTTTTTGTGAAAATTTGAATTTTTTGTGAAAATTTGAATTTTTTGTGAAAACTTGATTTTTTTTGTGAAAATTTGATTTTTTTGTGAAAATTTTAATTTTTAGTAAAAAATCGAAATTTAGTTCAGCTCTGGATCAGTTCTAGTTTAGATCTAGTTCATATCGTTTTCAGTTCTAGTTCAGTTCAGTTTAGTTGTAGTTTTAAATTATTTAATATATTCTTTTGTCTCTTAATAATTTAAACACCTACCAATACAAGTATAATTACACACAGACACATTAATATATTTCAATTACTTATACTTTCGTTTTAACGTCAATTATACAGGATACGCTTTAATGCGTGTGTGTGTGTTATGCAAATACTTATATACATTTAATTGTGAGAATGTACCAAACTTGTGTATATTGTTGTATTGCTGTGTCTTTGTGTATGTATTTGTGTTCTCTACAAAATACCATTAAACTGGAATGTAATGAAAAATATTAAGTAAAATACAAGTGAATGGATTAATTAACATCAACTACAGCTGTTGGCAAACAAATATTAACAACAACAACAATAATAATAACAACTACTTATTACATATACAACGATATTAACTACAACAAAAACAAAACATCAATAGTCAAAATTATAAATAACAAATTTAATTTAGAAGAAGTGAAATGGAGGACAAAATATATTAAAATCTGAAGAAAAGTGAAATGAGAAAATCTAATTTAAACGAAAAATTCGTTAACTATTTTGTTGGCGAAATTATTGAAGTGATTCCTATAACTACGCTTTACACTTACCTTTATCCAAATTCCACGTTTTGTCTGACCAACTGGCTGTCAGACCTCGTAACATTTTAAACACTTTTTTTAGGTTGTGTTATTATTTGAATCCAAGGAAAATGTTTATTGAAAGTGTTATTGATCGATCGGCTTATTATTTCACCTGGCCCCCATAAAAATGTGCACCAAGCGCGGGCTTTAGACTATTTAAATGTATGTGTAAGAAGCTCTAAAATTTGCCGTTTTATATATGACGGAAGCTCCCATGTTTGTGCAAGAATGTGGTTTTTCATTGGCTGTGAAAAAAGCTCTTAGATAACTGTTTATAAATGACGGAATTTTATAGAAGTTTTTGCTCTAAAGAAAACTTTCGTTAAGTTTTCCTTTGATTCAACATTTTCGTTAAATATTAATTTTATCTAACAGTATTCTTAAGTATTTCTTATTGTAAACACTGGCAATGCTTCATGGTTGTTTTATACGCTAAGGGGTTTGCAAATAAGCTATTACTGCTGTTAGTAAAGCCGATGCAAATGCAATAATTTTAGAAAACAGTACTTGAAAAGGTTCCTCATTTGAATGAAATATTTCAGCATTTGAGAAATAGATGGCGCTAGCAGTGCTAGATTTGAGAATTAACATGTAAAACAGTTACCTCGTGTTTACACATAGAAAACTCTGATATTAAAGTTGCCTTAATTTCTCATCGGATCAGTTTTCAATTCAAAGCGACTTTAAAGCTTCAGTGTTTCTTACAATTAGTCATGGTTTATTTTGGATTACTCAAAGCTTAAATCGACACCTTGTGTATGTAGCTGTTGCACGATACATTTAAATGAAGATTTATTTCAAATAATTCGCAAATACGGTCATCAATACAAAAAATGTGTGGATAAAATATGGTCGTTTGCAAAAAAGTGTGCTGTGCATTAAAACTACGGTCGTTTGCAAAAAGAGTACTGAGAATAGAAATTACGGACATATGCAAAAAGGTGTGCTTTGAACTGCAAATACGGTCGTTGATAAAAAGTGTGCTGTGTGAATAAAAAATGGTCGTTTGCAAACAAGTGTGCTGTGTATTAAAACTACGGTCATTTGCAAAAAAGTATGCTCTGAACTGAAAATACGGTCGTTAGTAAAAAGTGTGCTGTGTGGTTAAAATACGGTCGTTTGCAAAAAATTGTTATAATTTTTTTTTTGTAAAATATTAACTTTTTGGTAAAAATAAAAATTAAAATAAATGGTTGATAACAAAACGACTACTGTGCCTTAGAACTACGGTCGTTTTTTTAATGTGTGATGACATCAAAACTACTGTCATTTGTGTTCTGTTGGGGAAATATGGTTGTTTGCAAAAAAAGTGTTCTTTGAATTAAATATACTGTCGTTAACACAAAAGCGTGCTGTACATGAAAAACTCGTATGTTTGCAAAAAGTTTACACTGAAAGTGTGCTGTGTATAGAAGGTACGGTTGTTTGTAAGAAATAATGTGCTCTTCACTGAAAATATGGTCATTAGCAAAAAATGTGGTTTACAAATATGTGTGTTGTACATTAAAAATAAGGACGCTTTCAAAAAGAGTGCTAAGTTTTGAAACTACGGTCGTTTACAAAGAGAGTAGAAAAAATGCTGTTGTTTGTATGTAAAAAAGTGTGCTGTGCAGAAAAAATACGGTGTTTAGCAGAATGTGTGCTGCAGAATGAAAAAGCAGTTGTTTTACGAAAGGTTTTGCTCGGAAAGTTATGGAGATTCTGGTACAATTTTCTAATAAGCCATTTTTTGACAAATCGATTTATTTTTTAATAATAATATGTTTGGATAAATATAACATTTTTTTAATTAATAATATTTTTTGTAAAATATAAACTTTTTGGTAAAAATAAAAATTAACAAAAAATTTTGGTGAAAAATTCATTTTTAGGCGAAAGATAAAATTTTTGGTAAAAAATTAATATTTTGTAAAAATGAAAATTTTATTTGAAAAATAATGAATTTGAAAATATTGACTGACGAATTTACAGACACTAATATGACAAAATTTGATAGAAAACCTGGTTCAGGTAGAAGCAATGGTTCACAAGCTGTTTCTAAAACCAAAAAATATAAAGCATTTCCAAAAGAGCTTATAGAACATCCATTAGGAAAGCTTCCCCGTTAGATCAGTGCTCGTTTTATTGGGTTCGAAAAGATAAAGGTAATACAGATTTAAAAACATACAAGGCTCATAAAGTTCCTGACAGATACGTTGCTGAACATAGAGCACGGAAATTGAAGTCAAGTTTCCTAAACAAAATTCTGTTGTGCATAATAAATAGTGAAACTTATGTTCTTTCAGATTTTTCGCCTGATCAAAAATTCTATGTTGCTGAAGGTCGAGCGAATATTAAAAAAAGTTAAAGATACAAAGGCATTCAAAATTTCCCCAAAAATATTCTTGGCAAGCAATATTTGTTGCAACTATTTGTTTCAACGGACTCAATAAATACCGAGATTTACATGAAAGAATGTTTACAAAAAAAGTGGCTTCCATTTCACTTCACTACCTTGTGTGGTCCAATAATGTGGTATTTATATCAAATTTGCCCGGATCAGATCAGTGGAGAGGTATTGGCTTTCTGTAAAAGAGAATTGAAGGGCACAAATAAGCTTTCCAAAGGTGTGGAAGCTTATAAACGGAGATGGACAAAATGACAAATTTAAAATTTCATCACTAGTGACAAAACTGTCACTTTTTGTAAATTGTGTTAAAAATTTCAATCAAATAAATAAAACTGTAAGTTTATCAAAGATGTATGTTAAAAATTTTTCGATCGTAGTCCTTTTTTTAAATAAATAAAATGTGAAATGTAGATAAAATAATACATCGACTGTTAATATTTGTGAAAACGATCGATCTGAAAAATACGGAAGGACGAATGGATAGACTCTAAAAATTAGTAAAGAGTTTAACGCAAGTTCTTCGCTTTAACTTATATAACTAAGATATCGGTTTATCATTGGTCTCTGTCAATTATTGTTGATGTGAGCGTACCAAAAGCAGATATATGTCTCTGATTTTGATGTGATGCAAGAATGTATATATATATAGTTTATGGGGTCTAATATGATTCCCTCTTAGTCTTACACACGTAATGACAAAGTTAATATACCCACTTCACCACTGGAGGGTGGTGGATAATGAGAGACAACTAGAAAATTAAAACATGAAAATATAATATATTTTTTATTAAAGGCTTCATTGAAATTATTAAAATTGTCAAGAGATTACAAATCTAGCGCTTATGTTATATCACAGATTGAAATTGGAGATTTTTCTATAACATAAACTGTAAATATTAATTCAAAATTTCTTTACAGGTCACCTAAATGATGTCCGTCCTTCTGTCTTACTGGTAGATTATAATTATAAAAAATACAGAAGGACGGATGGACAGACTTTGAATTTGCTTCTTTTTGAAAGGAAAAGGAAATGAAATTTGGATGGGTGATATTAAGAAATACTGTTATATTTCCCAAAACGGTTAAAATTGTAAATGTAAATGTTTTTTTTAATAAATATATAATTTTATCAAAATAACTTTTTAGGAAAAATGTATCACATTACACGTATGGACGGAAGGATGGACTTTGATATTACGAGGGCTGTGTTGTAAGAATGCCCATAATTTATGGTTTAAAGTATAAAATAGGAGTTTCGTATAATTATGATTTTAATAAATTAAATTCTTTATACTTTTCCATTTCAATTATTTTACACAAATTTAAAGAATTTTTTAAGAAAAAAAATTCTCTTTAACAAAAATGTTTAAATATTTCTTCTACTTTTCTTTAAAGAAAAAATAATTTTAATTATTTTAAAGACAATAGCCTGACAAATATTTAGAAAATAACTTTATTTCTTAATAACATTAAGGTTGTTGGTCCAATATGGCTTCTTGTTATCTTTAAGACAAAAGAGAAAAAAATCTGTTGCAGCTGTTATTTGTCTTATTTGTTTGTTGTTATTCTCATACTCTTGTTGTTGTTTTTTTTCTATAGCATTTTTAATGTTGCAACCAGATCTTATTTTGGATGCAATAAACATTTTGAAAAATCTTAAGGAAACTCATTCCCCCCCTCCATTTATATTTTATGTTTCGGATTTTCTAGAAGTGGAAACGATTTTTGGAGAATTTTACAAGAATATTTTGTATTTCTTGAAATCATTTTATAAGAAATATAATAAATTGTACATTTAATGATATAGAACATATAACATACATATGCATATAGATTTTTAAGGTGTGTGTGTAAATGTATATGTTTTTTGTATCAGAAAATCTTAAATAATTAAATTTTTGAGTTTAATATAAGAAAAAAAATTGAAAATAATGTAAATAGTGATGACCAGTATTTATGGGTTTCTAGTTAAGTGAAACAATAACAAGATTTTTTGAGTTAAAACGTACCAAGTTATAGAATATAGATAAATTTGGCTACAGGAAGGCTACAGGTTTAGGTTAGATTTTTAGCAAAGACGTTAACTTCACATACAAGTATTTGGTATATATGAAAACGTTAGAACTTCAAGATTCACAATTTTAAAGGGAGAAGTAAGTAGAATGTAATTTGATGTCCGGAATTTTTGAGGAACTAAAAAAATCTATTTTTGTCTATATTTCAACCTTAATAAAAACGAAATCAATAACGATATAAATCTGAAATTAAATTTAGTATATATAAAATTATTTAATAAAATCAGAATATTAAAAAGATTCCCACTTTTCCATTTAACAATACCCAAAATCTCTTTTCATATGAAGCATGTTTAAACATGTTACATTTCTCACTTAAATTACCACCCTGTAAATATAATCTTTACGATATGACCTAGAGGTGTTTACTTTACATATGTAACTATTATTAAGAAAAATTAAAAGATTATCCCCGCTTTAGGAATTTAGGAATTAAACCAAAAAAAATTATTTTTTTAACTGACAAACTTTGGATAGGGCTTGTGGCCAGATCTTTGTTCTAGTTTTCCCAAATTTTAATTACACACATTCTCGTAAAGATTTGTTTACTGAACAATAAGAAAAGAATAAAACAACGATTTTATCAGTGGATTAATGTTGCCACCTTTTTGTAACTTTTTTTGTTTTCACAAATACAATTTCAGATTAATATAACTTTTTTATAGATCCATATAATTCATCGATATCTTTAAGAGTTTTTAAGTGAATTTGGAAAAGATTTTAGGACCTTCATTTAGAGCTCTTATTAAAAAATACACAAACATTTTGAAAATTGTTTAAAACTTTATTTCGATTTGAATATAACTGAAAATATAAGAGATAATTTACAAATTAAACTCTAATTTTACAAAACATAAATTTGTACAAAAATTCTACTGTCTCAATCCCAAAAAGGTACATTTTCAATTCCCTTTTTAAAGGAAATTGGTACAAATATTTAATGGAATCATTAAAAAGTACCTAAATGTTGCATAATTTGAAAATAATTCAATTCGGTGCTGGTACTTAATAAACAGACTGAAAATCTCTAAAAGATCCCTTATGAATTATGTTCCAGAAATAAAATTTTTTAGGATTTAAAAATACGCCATGAGTCCCCAAAAAGTACTAATTCAAATCTTTAAAAAAATACCTTCCAATATTTTTCTCTCATAAACTTTAATTCAAATTACTAAATAAGTACTAAATTAAAAAGAGTTCCCTTTAATTATATTTAAAGTTCTCTTAACTAAGGTATTGCAAAATGCTCAGTTTGATATTTTAGTATTTGCAAAATTCCATAAAAATTTTCTTAATCAAAAAGTACCCAAATCTAAAAATTAGTAATCAGAGTGCACTTTCTTAATGTCCTGTATTTATTAATTAGATAAAGAATTTTCTATTTAAAAAAAAGAACAACAATATTTTTTCGCTTTCATAAAAATTGCTCTCAACATAAGCAGACTAAATTAAAGTCAAAATATAATTTTATCCCCAAAAAATTCCCTCATTAAATTTTTTTCTAAATTAATTTTTTATTTTTAATTAGAAAAAACTTTTTTAAATGTACTTTGATAAAGAAACTTGTACTAACTTGTACTAAAGATTTAGACAAATTATTTTCTCTCATAATTTTAGAAAAATGTTAAATTTGTTTTTTTAGTACTTTATAAAATACCAAAAAGTACCAAATAGTTTACCTCAAATTTATTAAATTTTTTAAGACTAATTTTATTCTAATTTAATTTAAATTAAACAAAAGTGTCCTTCCTTTGGATTTTTTCTTGTAAAGTTCTACATTTTATTATTTTTTGAAATGTCCCAAAAAGTACCTTCTTTTTGAAAATGTACTTTAAAGTCCCTTTGGACCAATCTAACAGTAACCCTAAGCTACTTCATTTAAAATATCTTCAAATAATTTGAAGAAGAAAAAAATCAACCAGAAAAAAATTTTCTCCCAAATAAGAACTAAAAATTATAGGCTTTTTGTAGATAAATACACATATACATAAACTCACTTACACATATGTAAACAAACACTTACGCACAAATTTAAATAGCCAACACCAACACAAATAAAGAAAACTCTTCAACATAAAAGAGTAGATTTTATTTCCAAAAATTCCTCACAAGGAAGAATAGAAAATATTTAGAATTTATTAGACATATTTACAAACATATACATGCATGTATATGTGTGTATATAGAGAATACACATATGTATGTTTGTAAAAATGTGTGCTTTTCTTATTAAAATAAAAAAATCGAAGTTAAGAAAATAAATAAGAAAATTGCATAAGACATTTTAGATTTTTGAAGAAAATGCAATTGCAATCTAAAGATGTGTTGTTGTTGAACTGCAAGCGACATATATACACATACAAATACACATAGAATTATATATATACCTAAATATTCATATATACTTCTAATTACATATACAAATAAGGGTCAACTAGAAAATTGCTATGCGGAAATTATATAATTTTTATAATTGAGAACTTCTTTGACAGCTTAACTTTTGTTTAACAAAAATCATGTTTTCAATAATATTTTACCATAGATGAATAATATGGACTTTATTAATAATACATTTTTTCAAATTTATCCAAAATTTTGCTTCAGTTCTTTGTAAAAATGTCTGTCCTTCTGTCTGGCTTATTAGAAATTTATTCTTTATACTTTTAGGTTCCTCTAAAATGTTTCGATCTTTACGTAATTTTTATCAAAAAAAGAAGTGTATTTCAGGACTAGAAATATCTCTAGTAGATAGAATACAATCAAGTAAGATTTTCCTTTTATATATTTTTTCAGAAAAACCTTTTTTGTTAACAATCTTATGTCCGTCCTTCCATCTGACAGTTTAAGACTTTTTTGATTTTCTTAAAAAACTAAGCAATTTCTGTAAAAAATTTTTTTGTTTGGAGTTATAATCTATTTCCTCATATTTAGTGTTAATCGAAAGTATAGATTTTTCGTAAGCTAAAAATATTTAAACTGAAGCAAAATAGCTGTAAACGTGGGTTAAAAAATGTCCGTCCTTCTGTCTAGAATAACAGATTTTTTAATGTGAAATTTTCGCTTTCACAAACGAAATGTTTTATAATAGTGATTTTTTTAGAATGGAAATCGCTATATTACAAGTTCTAAAGAAATCGCTTGAATAAATGAATTTACAGCAAAAAAAAAAAAAAAAAAAAATTATAAGAATTAAATTCTAAAAATATTAAACTAAAAGTAATATTTAATAGTAAGAATCGCTAAAAGTGATAAATAATTGTGTAAAACTAAAAAATCGTTATATTGTAAAAAAAAACGCTTAAACATCAAAAATCACAAAAATCACAAAAACCTCAAAAATTTTTTATTTTGTTTTAGTATTATTAGAAGACAGTAATACAAATTAAATTATGTCACTAAAGAGTAAAAATCTACAAAAAATGTTTAGGTCCAAAAAAAAAAAAAAAAAAAAACGCAAAAATTATACAAAATTTGCTATTTCTATGAAAATTACTATGAGAAAAAATTGTATTATGTAATAATTATCAAAATATTATTTCAAGTAATATTTCGATAGTGAAAAATGTCGCCTAAAGGTAATATTCGAAAAAGCTCAAAAGCGTTAAATTGAAAAAAGAATCGTTTAAGTAAAAATACTTAAATTTAAAATAAAATAAAATCAAACTTAAAACACTTAATGGAATAAAATGTGAAAAAAAATTAGAAAAGAAGTGAAAAATCATGCAATAGTAAATAAAAAAGTGAAAAAAAAAACGTAAAACAAAAAACA